>LUCH01002305.1:81237-98774 GCA_013368495.1 Paragonimus heterotremus
ATAACTGACATGTCTTAAGTTTATGACTAATAAGAGTGAATGAAGTGCTAACATACCGCATTATACGTCTTCTTTCTGCTCTGATGATGTGGTTGTAGGGAACTCAGTGTTTCAGATTTTTTTTAACTTGCCTAAGCATACACAGACAGGAATTCACTAGCATGCCTTCTGATAGTATGGGCAACTGAACAATACTTATCTTTTCCTACTGAGTGGATCAGTTAGAAAATGTTTCACCCATCAGACCACAAACCGCATAAAATGAACTAAGCTGTTTTTCGTTTATCGCCATTTGTTGTCTGTATTATCATGACCACCAACATATTATTTATCCTTTCTCAGATTCACAAAGAACAAATCATCGACCTTTTATCAGAGCCGGCATCACCAACCAATGTTCAACAGCTCGGACGAGTCACACTTCATGATAATGGACGACAAATATTGCTTCGTGGTGCACATGAAGTGGAGGTGTCGACAGAGGAAGAGATACTGGAAGAAATACGGTACATACACGTATCTTTTCGGCTGCAACATTTTTTCGATACGACTTGACTCCCCTGGCTAAGAAGAAGTTAGAGCTAGTTCTTGCCATCCTCACTGGGAAGGTATAAATTCAAGACCCTGTATAGAATTGTACGTACGAGAACAGGTTACCACATGGTGTTTATAACCTTGCATCACAGTCTATTTGGGATGCTTGCGCTATTTTTTGTACGGGACACATATTCTGCTCGTTATAACGTGTTAGCCAGGTTTTCAGTGTGTTTACACTTAATTTTAGACAAGTGTGAGATCGAAATATAGTTAACCAGTAATGGTAGCAGCATTTTCCATTCGCAGGCTGACAGACTCAGTGACCATGATCTACTATGCCTTACGAATGGTCGCCTCATTCAGAAACCGGCAGGTATGGATGTCTTATTTTAAACAGAAGCGTTTAGTCACTGTGGTCGTCGAAACCAGCAGAGTCAACCGTGTTATAAATGAAGTGGATGATGTCACATGGCGGCCAGTATTAGATGGACCAAAGTGACTTGCATCGCTGAGCGTATGTGATGACGTTTTCAGCGGATCTAGAGATTATGGTTACCCGCTACAACTTCTTCAGAATCACTTGTCTGTTTAGTTAATCTGTCTCTGTGGTTTCATGGATTTCTATCCTGTTTTTATCACGGGTCTGTTATCTACTATACCTGGCAATTTCCATCTACTAGTGACCATATCCACGCACTGCTGCCTCATCACCTGTTAAGCATCGACTTGTGTGTTAACCTGCCTCAGTACCACCAAACTTGTAACTGGTTTAGCTGGTCTTCTAAATAACCTGTGTTATTTGTGGAACGTTACCAGTGCGATAAATTATCGACTGCTTACAGATCGTTCCGGAAGTATCTTAAGTACAGTTTACTGATCTTTTCTCCGCGTTTCGTTTGATGTTAGATCGATCGTTGTCAGTGGATCAATCGTTCATTGAAGCGGACTTCAATGTAACAGAAGTTGTCAAACATTTAAGTCAGTGTTTGTTCGGACTTCTGAGGTCAAACACTCGGTCTAAATCAGACATTCTAATAATCATTTGGACTGAAACACCCTGTCCTTGCTGCTCGTGATTTGCCGAGCGACAAACTACAGAATAACCACTTAACTTGGGGTGATCCAGGGCGACGAAGTGATGCGCGCTTAAACAAATCTAATGTAAATTCCAGTAACTCGTCTCCTCGTGCTACGCGTGATTCCTCTCGCACGTTACTGAACACATCACTAGAAAACACGTTAACACACCAACTGTTTCTAATTGTCTGAATGCGCCCTATTGGCTACGGTGGATGCGGTTGCAAGAACGCTAGAAATTCGGAAGACTTACCATCAGGATAAGACTAGTGGAGCTGTTTGGGTAATCGAGGGGCGACAGACAAATGCCTCTATGCCTAAATGACAGTCAAAATGTTGCCAGTGCTGACTTGATTGGGTTGGAAATCAGAGAAGGTTGTATCAGTTTAGCTGAGTAAATCAGAGCTGAATTTGAGAAAAACGTGTATGGACTTTAAACGACGACTTCCTAAGAAAAGGCTTCTCTCTATGTCGTCGACGAAAAGATTAAACACTTGTCTTTCCAACTATGTTTTACGAGGAAAAGACGTACAAACTGTTTGTAGATCTGTCATCAAAGAGGAGTTTGCAGAGGAAAATTGAAAGTGTACAAGGTAGAGGAAGCAAAATGTTTAAGAGCACCTGGATCTCGGTTATGTTGTTAGAAAAGATTTGGAAAAAAAGATCGTATTAAACGGTTGGGGAAGTCGACAGTTTCAAGAGTACAGTATTTTGAAAAAATAAATGATTGGAAATATAAACAGGAGCACGAAAGTGTCCTGTCAAGCATATCAAGAGCACACATGTGCAAAATGTCCAATAAAAAAGCAAACACAACTCATAACAACAACAAAGGGTTGAAGATTGACTTCTTATTTGTTGTAGAACTCTGTCAGTTGGTCAAACACCCGGTGACGAAAATAATCTGGCGCATCACGAAGGCAGAGACACATCTGTGGTCCACGCTGACGCCTAAATACCACACAAACATAAAGAACTAAGGAAGTCTTGGTGAACGAAAGGGGAAGCAAAAAGAAGGGAATAACAAGGGGATTAACAACATGAAACAATCGTTTATAATTAGCTGTTCAACTTCAGGTTGTCTACACCTTGCAAAAAAGCAAACGGGCTAAGAGTAGAAATAAGGGGTCATCAGCAAGATAGCCTTCTTACACTGCTTCGCGCCATCAAGTGCACTTCATAAATAACTTGGTCAGATAATGATAACATTCACGCTATTGAGCCCGATTATGTAACATCTTACTTGAAGTATCTGCCCACCGACGTTAAAAGTCAGGAAGGCTCCAGCCAGGGAGAAGAACTCGACGTATAACGGTGAACAAGTGGGTGAACGATTTCATTTCACTACAATAGGTCATCATCTGTCCACCTAGAACTATACGCCAGTCGGCCCCAACATCGGCAGAACGCACGGCATTCCTGAAGAAGGCCGTTTGAGTTGTTTGAAACGCTGTGTACCACAACTTGTTCGTAATGTTGTGTTCTTTTCAATCTGTTTCTCAGAAGACATTTTAAACATGACGCTCAAATTGCTTGAAATCATTCTTATAAAATTCGATGCAGATATTTCGTGATGCTGAAACCAAATCTTAGTTCACTTGACTTTTACAGCCATTTTGGCACACATATCAACGACATCACGGGACCTTTGCACGAACCATTGCAGGAGAAATACCAGATTTGCTGGTCGGAGGGTGCCAATCAAACGTTTGTCAAAATGAGAGGTCTGATGAAAGAAAGAGAGCCGACTTTCGAATTACCAGTGACTGTATAGGAATGCAGCTTCTCAACAAAGTAACGCGAATGACTTTGGGATCGGAGCCAAAACGAAGCAAGACGGAGATGTCGTGATATATGCCAGCACAATTTTAACACTGGCCGAACGTAACTGCTCAACGACAGAAGAATTTCTGGTACTTCTTTAGACTTTGGAGCGGTGAAAATCATAATATTCTGTGTTGAGGCTGACCACACACCGGTGGAGTAGACAAATGGACAGAGGATCTCTGAAGAAACCTCGTCCACTGAGCTCTATGACTGTGTGAGTATGAAGCATAACCACGTTCCAAGTCTACCCTTTCAAATCCAACACATGAAAGTGTTTTACAAACATGCTGTTAAAACCAACCGTGTGAAGTTAAATCTCGATACTGGAGGGCTGGAAGAAGAGTGATATGGCCGGCCAGAGTTTGAGTGTTCAACTGTTGACGAGGGGTAACCCCAATTCTTCGAAGAGCATCTGAAAGTGAAAATACTCAAAACTCGATGACCAGATTTATGGTTGAACGGTGTTTGAATGCATCACCTGCAAGACAGAATGTTTGCTAAATTGGTGGAGGATTTAAGGGATATATTTATAAAGAATTCTCCATCCAGCTTACCTGTCAAGAATAAAGGACGATACTATCAGCTGCAGAGTAGATATAATCACTCGAATCAGTATTCTAATAACTCACTGCCAGTCAATGAAGTTGGAATCTATGGTCAGTGGACCTGGTATAATCTTTTTCACTTAACCATGTGCAGTAAACAACACATAGTCGTCATGTGTTGTAAACCCTCAAAAAAAAGCATCGTGGTTCGTCCACGGTATTGTAATGCGCTTGATAGAAATTGGATTCTCCACCTCGTAATAAATAGAACGAAAGATCCTGGTCCCATGAATAGCGCGACTATCTCCGTTAATCGCTCCCAAGAGAAGCCTGAAGGGCGGGGATGCGAAAATGCGACTTTGTTTCGCTTCCAAAACGTATGCGAAAAGGATAAATTTACAGGGTATTTATATGGTGTATAACGACCTACAAAAATTCTCCAATCGGTAACTAAAAATAGTAGTTAAGGTCACTAAGTCACCGATGACCATAGTGGAATAAAGGTCCAACGGGTAAAAAAATAATGAAGATTATCCCTCTACTGTTCATTACATCTCTTTTCATTCTGACCGAGTCAAATTGTCTTCTCAGGGAAGTAGATGGTTTTGGACAAACAAATTGGATGGTGTAACTTCATGAAAGAATGTGGATGAATAGAAATGTCCGGCCTATCTGATTAGAGTGTTATTACTGTATGTAGGTCCCTGGTAAAACATGACGAAATTGTTGTTGAACCCTGTTTCTATCCGGGACCATAATCGCCAGTGAAAGAGTTTGTGTGTTTGTGGTAGCCACCCAACGGTGGTAACAACAGACATATTGTATTGTATGATGAACGCGTTATCTACTTTCTTGTTCAACCCTGAATTTTGTTTTTCCTTCATATGCTTTCTAGAGTGTACCAGCATTTACTCTTGTATTGAGCTACTTGCGTTATATTGTCAACCCATTTCTTCCCAGTTTAGATCTGAACATTGGAGTCTCTCTGTCTGTTTGCTTTCCGAGAGGTAAGGGTTTCACTTTGGTGCTAGCCGATCAGTTCGCTAATCAGCACTGGCCGGCTGCACCCAGAGGTCTTACTCAGATGCCTCCTAGTAATATTCCATCGGGTTTACATTGGGTACTTGAGGTGTGATTGGAACCACAAGTGGTACAATGCGAGTCAATTTTTTCGATAGTTAAGCACAGGCTTCATTTGGCTTCGGTCATTGTGACAAGTTAATCCGAAACCAGTGCCACCAACCATGTTCGTTGTGTAATTAAGTCATATTATTGGTGCTGATTTACTGAATAAACTGTCGTCAAGTCCGTCGTATTCATCTCTCACGTTTTATTAAGCACACGGTTTTCATACGAGTATTCACGCCATCTAAGTCTCATTACTGTCGATAGAAATCGAATAAATATGCTCCGTTTTATCACATTCATAGCTTCATCGGCCGTTTTGGGGATACACGTGAAAAGGTGGTTTACGAATATACTATGGGTAGCAACGATCTGACAGAGGAGCTAAACATTTTTGAGGACATCTCGGTTGACCTGAGCCTTTAAATTCAACTGTGGACCTCTGATGTTGAACATTTGGTCCGGACACTCCTGATTCTGTGTGAGCCTGGTTAAAGGGTACATGTGTTTTATGTCCCATTCTTTTTCATTCTTCCAGCTTTTAACCATGGATCAGTGTACCTCGCAGTTGCATAACTGTTAAGTATCAGTGTCTATCATCGGTTATGGTGATGATGACAACGAGGATGAGCATGTTTCGTCTGAAACTAAACTCGTTTTCAGCTTAAGTTATTGAACTGCAACAAATCTCTAGGTCAGTACCTTCGTTCTTTTCGAAGATTATGATGATAGATTGTCTTTTTAGTTGGACACACTTCTTTGTTACCTATTAGAGCCTAATGAACTGTTTCATATTTCGTGCTTATCGACAGTCAGTCCCATGTTGAAAAAGAAGTGTTGAACCATTTTGTGATGATCACAGATTGGTTAACATCGTCCGTATTGCTCACAGGTCTGTTCACACGATGGCTGCTTAAACCTACGCATAACCAAATAGGATAAGAGCAGATATGCTTGTAGTTCGGTCCTGTGAGTATCAGTCATCTCGCAACACACCGTAAGCGTACCGACTGTCCATTACACAGACTAATGTGATGGTATTACTGGGCATCGAGTCTGTCTTTAGTTTTCCGACAAACTTTCCTTAGATGCTACCACTGCACGGGTACCTCAGTGAAATGAATTAACATGTTGAAATCGCTGCAAATTCACCTTGACAGTAGGATGAGCATTAATGCTGTTTTTTGCGTCTGACAGGAATGTCTGATCTTACTGTTCACCCAAGCGATTTTTTGAAAGAAGTACACGGAGTTCCTGAGGGGTTCGGAGTGTACCCTATTCCACGTAGTAACTAGATGAGTATTCACTATGCGGACGGCGTGACATTACTTAAGTCTACAACAAACACCGCATAGACCATGCACAGCTGAATTAAATGATATGGTTGATCTTCGTGAAATGCAATTTGGGTTGACCCTGACCTCATTTGCGTTTTAGCAGATAAATAACTTGAAGTTATTAATCACTCCACTTACCGAGGCAGTGTCGTTCTATCAGTATGTAACAGTATCGTCCAGGAACAAGTGGTGCATTCACAGACCATCGTCAATAGTTGTATCGCGGAAACTTTCGATTATCGAATGATTAGGGAGTTTGCGATGTGCGTGTATTCAGTTTTATTCTATGGACCACAGACCTAATCAGTTCTATTTAAAAATAAGTATAAACTCTTGTCCTTCAATCATCATTGTCTGTTATCTTGTATCAAGTAAGGTAATTGTGTGATTAAAGCTAGAGTTTACATGCTGGCATATGGAAAATCTCCGAATTTGCGATCGATAACCGAGGTGACGTAAATGCACTGTCTACACTAAAGAGGTATCCTATAGGTCGGCGAAGCGTCCGCCGCGCCGCGTTTTTCTTCAGTAGCGGTGTTGATGATTAGAAGATTAGAAGATATCCTAGTCGGGGGGTTATCGATTGGAGTTAACAGACAGTAACTGTGTCTCCATTTCGAGACGATCGGGCAACCTGATCATTACTCACAAGCGAAATTGGTTGAGCGTTCACATATGATAATTCGGTCGTGCATAGCGTGAGGTCAATGGCGCAGTGGTAAACACGGTTGCCTCATGAACAGCATGTCTGTGGTCCAAGTCCCGGCAGTGGCGATGATATGCACTACTGACGAGCTCTAATGAGAGCGAAACTCGAGTCTAGTGCTTCTTTTCGAAAAGGGTCGACTGGAAAGTCTATGGGAATGCGACAGCTGCGATCAATTGTGGGTGATGTTCAATTTGAAATATCCCAAAACAATCAGTCAATGACGTTCTCAAGGGCATGGTGGATGGACCGTCTCGATTAAACAGGTTAATAAGTGTTATCTGTCAGGCTGTGGATTGCGTCACCATTTACATTTGAAACACTGAGTTCCCTTTAACCACTTTCTGAGGGCAAAGGGAAGACATCTATTGCGATATATTAACATTTCATTTACTCTCATCAGTCACAAACGTAATACATGCCAGTTATATACATCATACAGATAAGGAAAAACAGGGTCTAAACACGCCTACAAGCACACCAATTATGTAATCACGACCATGGCAACCCGATAGGTTGTCTCATCCACTTTCGTGCACATAACGTCGGCTGGTGAGTTCGGATGAGCATCGCGTCTCAGATACCTAATAACTTCGGGTTTCGACTGTGCAACAATATCTTGACTGAGTTTAATGGGTCAACTTGGTGATCTGTTGTCATGATGTGTTTAGCAACCGATGATGTTGAATTTCGAGTCGTCAGTGAATCGAGTTGAGGCTGGTGCGTCATACGTTGTTTCAACCACTTGTTCGGCGACTCGCTGAGATAGCTGTCGATCTGTTCTGCCTATGTTAACTTCACTGAAACTGCAAGTGAACTAGTAAACAACATGGGAGGCAGAAGAGTTTGGCAAGCTACATTCGCGATTGTGGAGAACTGATCATCTGGTGGTTTGAAATAAGCACAACTGCGCAGCCGCATACGTTCGTGCCAGAGCAGACTTTAATTTGTGCCTTATGTCGTTGGCTAGATGGTCACCTTTAAATGGCAAAAATAAGAAAACGTCCTTCTTTTGTTTCGTCAGTTTGGGCTCAGTGCTGTTCTTCACCCTATTGTGCGCCTCATCGAATTTGTCGAGGTATCCATTTGTTAGTTAACTTTGTCTCAACAACTTGTGTTCTGTTTGCAGAGTATCCGGGGTGCAAATACCTCCGGTTCTATGATACAGTGTGTTAACTAAACCCCGTTTGTATGCAATAGGATCAAATAGGAAAACTGAAAATATTGACCACCCTATGTCGCTTTGCGGTGAAATGAGCGTTGTGACGTGCCATCCGCACGTCTAGTAATGAGTACATCCAAAAAAGCTGAACTATTGTTCGATTCAAATTCGTGAGGTAAAGATAGGTTGGGATGAGTAGTACTGAGACAATTGAAAAACAAATCAAAATGAATAACATCAGTAAAAACTGAAATATCATCTACTTATCGTTTGTACAATAGCGATTCAGCTATATAATCCGGGAATTGTCGCTCAATAATTCCTAAGAAGATGTCCGCCACTGCTGATCCTTACAGATTACCCATATTAACACCGTCTATCTGCTTGTAAGCAAATCCCTCAAAATCGAAACGAAGGTCTACTGTACACAACAAAATAAGATCTTTGAAGTGGAACACCTATATCACAGTGAATGGAATGTTAACATATCGCAATACATGCCTTCTTTCTGTTCTGATGAAACCATTTACATTGCTTGTGGAAAATCTTGTTGGATAGAGCAATTCAGTGAATTTATTGGCACACTTGCTCTTCTAAGATTATCTTTCACTCAAGACGAATTCCCTTTGTTGTATTTACCTGTGTACTCAACAACGCCATGTTTGTTATCAATCTGTCTTTTCATGAACTACTGCAATTGGAACGGAAGAAAATATGTACGTGGTCAAGTGTTAATTTTCCGTTTAGTTATACTTGTAAAGTGCTTCGGGGATAAATAAATACATATTTGGTCACAGCATTGTGACATAGTCCACATGTCTACTACGTATATAAGCATTGTCTGATCGACCACCGTAATGTACATGTACCTTCTTCTCTTTATTAAACAGAAAAGCCCGTGCACGTCGACAGGTCTCTGCAAGTTTACTGAACACGTCACCTTCATACCTACATTTTATAGTCTTCTTACGAGTCCGTGGAATGTGCAAATTGATGGGATTTGGTAGAGACTTACAGGAAAGCGGACAAGCACGAGTACGAAGGCGATCGCCAGACTGGCTGGAAACTCGTACAGTGCCCATACCACCACCACCGCCGACCCAACCGCCATCAACTTTATCCACGGCCGTGCCATCCACTCAGTTAACTGGCGCTCATAGTAAGGATGAAGCAGAGACTATAGAGCAAGGTACCGCCAAAGATGAAAATGAATTAGATTCCACCATACCAGTGAGCACTCATGGCTTACTCGTACTGAGTGATTTAGCCGGATTCGATAGCTGGAATCCGAGTCAGGTGACTACTCACCCTGTGACGACACCACTTCATGCAACGCCTCCTGCGACAGTCGCAAAGTCAAGTAAAGAGCAGAATTTAACGGAGCCTCTAAGCCGAAGCGGTCCACCTACTGGTCCCCGGTTGCCCCGTCATTCAAATCATGTTGATAACGAAATGGAAGCCATGGAAGCCAAGTAGGTTGTTACCACATTGTACAAACCTTATTGAACGTTCGTGAGTCGTGCTAGTTTCGGTCACCACCTGGTCACTGCCAAACCGACGACGGATGTTCCAATCTGCTATTAAATGAGTTTAACTTAGTTAATCGAAATAAAGTCCAGTCGGTTAACTCCACTCTGCTAGCAAAAACTAAGACTGTCTTGTATCATTTAAGTTTAGATCTATATCTCCTGGACAATTGCAGTAACAGTTTCTGCAGCTGTGCAATTAAATTCAGCCTACTTTTCCACTGACTAGGTAGTAGGCTTAAAAAATTGTTAATCTATTGTCAGTAAGCTTGATGAGATGAAGGAAATAATTCTGAAGCTGTGCTATGGAAAACAACTTACAACGTCTAAGTGAACGTTGGGATAACTTTCACTAGGACTGTGTATGGTGATGGGTTGTGTTTCCAGACAGTGAAGTTAACAGTATGGTAAGCACAACTGATCAACACTACTCCCTAAGGTGGACAACGTCTTTATTAACAGTTACTACAGAATGACCTGAAAATCATGTGGTATGACTCACTCTCAGATATTGTTGCTGTCTGGTGTCTTTTATTGGCGAAAATGTTAAATTACGGAGTAGGCTGACACAACAACCACAAACTGTACACTTCGCATACTGGACAAACTAATCACTTGTCCAGGCTTCTATAGTACGAGCTGGCAAACGGTTAGGTTAGTGATGCGGTATTTCAATGTACTGGCTCGCAAACAGGCAACTTTGCCTCCTTATAACGCCCAAAAATATTTGTGTAAAACAGTCTGTGAAGTCTATGTGGCTGTCACAAGAAAGAGAGATGAAATTACTTGGTCTGGTCATAGTGTTATAGATTCATACTTGTTCTGTAAGTTTGCATAGTTTAGCTTGTGCTGAGTGAGTACTGGGTGCACCAATCCACGAAGATGATCACGTTCCCGAAACCCACTGGTAGACAAGGCGAGGTCAAGAAGTATATATCCAGTAGAGTCTTACTTATTTCTTCTACCAGTGATTAAAAACGCATATAGTTAACACGGTCATATCCACCCTGTCCACTTTGACCGTAGTGATAAACTATCACATCCACAAAACACTATGAATGGAGATGTAAAACATTATTTATTTACAAATGATATGAATTAGAGTTAATCGGACGGTGTTTTTAAATTCTGCTCATCTTAGAAAAAATCGCACAGGTCTGTTCGAACTGGAAATCTGCAATACACACCCATATCGGCACTTGTCATCCTATGCAATTTAACGGAATTTTCTTGTTGCACAACAAAATGTCTAGTATCATATAAACAAAACGAAACTAACGACGGTGCTTCCATTCCGACTTCCCTGTCATCAACTGCCTGTGAAAATTTCCCGATGGGAGATATGCTCCACTAAAGATGTCTGTTAAACAACATTCCATTAGTATTTGTGGGCACATTATTTCTGAACCCTTAATGACGTTACTGCCCCCCCCCAGTTGCTTCAGAATTCACTTTGGTGCCCCCACGAACTTTCTCTGTGATTACAGCCCTACCAGTCGTTCTAATAGTGCCCATTGTTTTTTGAAACGATAAGCGTTGGGCCTAAAAATACTGTTATCTTCCAGTCGCTTGTTGAGAGTAAGGTTTGATCGGTGTAGTGGCTTTCTCACACGGAGTTGTTTGATTGTCAGTCCCCTCCTGAAGTATTGCCAGAGGCACTTCAAGGTAAATGACAAGGCCTGTTGACAAATTTCACGTTGATTAATTATAGGTTTGTTTAACACGGCAACTATTTCTACCATTCTCATGGCGCGTTGCTTCTTGAGTATCTTTGGTAACATTGTTATAAGCGGTGGGTATGGAATTAATGCACAAGAATGTGTGAACTAATGTTTATTACATTTATCACAATCTAAAATTTCTGGCAACGTTATGCAAACCTTCTCTTGTACGATTTAATGCACTTCCTTGATTCTATGAGATTTTGGTCAGTTGGTACGATAGCCACCTTAAACGGGTTGTACTGTGCTTTGGTTATCGAGTCACACATTCTGGTGACAATTTGACTGAATACTGTGTCCAGTACTACCTTCCTTTGTCGCACCTATCTAGTTAGCTTTCGGTGTAAGTTGAACAAACTGTAACAAATACCAATGGTTTGAAACACTTGCTTCCCTTCACAACTGTGAACATAACAATAGGAATATGGACACCGGTAGAAGTTAGTATTTCGTATTACCTCTTCAACACAAAAACAGCAGTAGACAGGACTGTATATAAGACTAAAGAGGTGGGGTAAGGAAATAAAGTGGCAAATAGGTTAGATGACACAATGATACAATGATCCATGAAAACCAAAGACCAAACCATAATTGTTTTGTGTTCACTTCAGACGGTTAATCGTGACCACCCAAGCGAGCCGCAAAAACGTGGATTAGGGTGACGCTTTATAATGTCGACTCAAGACTAATTCTTTCCTGTGACCAGTATGTGTTAGACGGCAGATGAAGCTGTAGGCTTGTATGATCTCTGGGCGGAAGAATTAGGCTTCATAATCACGTTGTAAACATATTTCAGCAGGTGTTCCTAGATCCCAAAGTTTGAGCACCTATCGGTTCTGCGATGTAAATTTATCCGCAGTTACGCACCAATTGATGAACTCAATGTCAGTTGGTGATAATCCATTCCTCTCCTTTTATTGAAGGTAGTGGTGGTTTGAGAGTTCGACTCTGCATTGTAAGCTCGCTTAATTGATACGACGAAGAGTTTCGTAGTTCGAAACGGAAAACTTTCCTCTGGTATTTCATTGTGGACTTTCGTCTTGACAACCGTGTAGACTGTCTACCAAAATCCGTCGCCGGTTGTGTCTGTCTGTGTATAACCACAGATGTGCACTACTCTGCAGTGTAGTTGCAAGCAGTCGAAGTACTTTGACTGGACGATCTAAGGGACAGCTAGGTCTAGCGAGCGTTACTTACTGTTAGGATGCGCGTCTTCTAATGAGACAGCCAAGACGCATCACACCACGCCGATCGGCCGGCCCAGCTTGGATGGTATGTTCGTGAGTGGTGGTATAATTCCACTCAGCCAATCGGATTGCACGTGTGCGGTCGAACGCCTGTGCGTTATCTGGACTGTTTTTTCTCGCGTTGCCTTCTGATTTCCCCCGTAACGTGATTTCCTCTGACTGCTATATATGACCAAATTCATTTGATTCTCTCTGTGTCTGTCGGTCATCTTTGACAATCGTTTCGTCCTATATACTTAGGACGTCTGTGGCCTAATTTTGTCTCGCTCGTCTCACAAACGGTGTCGCCGCGTCTCTTCAGATTTCTCGGTTTTGGGTCAAGCGACTGAGCGCGTACCTAAGGCCACGACCTAATACTTATGTTCTAACCAATAGTGGTGTAAAGCTAGTATAATGAGTGCACCAGTAAGTCCAGAGTGGCGTTCGGTAGACAGGCCTCTTTATTTTGCCATCTTCCCTGCGATTGATGGCGTCTATAAGTGGTAATCACTCGTGCTTTCTCAATTCACTGAAGGCCGATAAACCAACATGACATGTGTTCAGCTATTTTACCATGTAATTGATTGTTTGTAAAGAGCACGTAAGTAAGAGGACGTCATTCATATAACGTCTGTTTACCGATAACATCAAAGCACCCTTAGTACGCCCTTTTTTATCATCGGCCAGGGAAAATCAGAATATACTGGTCTTAACGGGTTCTCTATGACGACTCCAACTAGTTCTCAATGAGGCTAATTCCGAAAATTACAACTGATGTTCCCTGTGCGTAGTAGAAATTTCAGTGGGAATTTTTGCACAAAGTTCATCTAAATAGCGTACAAATTCTGCAACAATCGTGAGCAGTGGCTCAACGTTTGCTGGACGCGTGGATTTGCCTGCTAGATTGACTTTGTTCAGGTTTTCAATCAAATCAAACGAGTATTTGACAGTATTTGTGTCCAGTTACTGTTTTAATAGCGTCAGGGCCCATACCAATCAATAGAACACTACTGATGTGTAATCTGCGGACCGCGTGCTCTGTGGTTTCTGTAACCGGAGTGGGTTCAATGTTTCCGTTGTCTAATTAACTGGTCCACGCAGAGAGACAAATTAGCGAGGCGAGGTGAGAAAGCCACAAGCGATTTACAGATATATATGTATTCTCAATTTTAGCTGAGTCGTCTACCTACAAGATCTACTTATCCCGGTGTGCAATTTTCGGGTACGGTCACAATACTTCAATCCTTTTCCATTCGTTCTCTTAATCTCCATGTGAAGCACTTCCCACATGTACACGGCGGTCGTGTATTAACAAAGATTACCCATATCATACCGGCGTTGTCTTAAGGAATTTAAAACGTCTTTTGCTCATCTCAATACCTGCATTATCTATCTTGTGAGTTATGAAATGTGCAATTGAATAGGCACATACTAAGTGGACTATGCCGATAAAGTATGCAAATTGCATGATCACTTTAAATCTAGTATCAAAGATCTCCTAAGCATTAACGTTGTTATCGAAGATTGATCATCACAGATTTGATTATTTTCCTGCATGCTTATATTTTGGAGAATTGGCGGATATTTGAATTAATGGTTTCTAGTTTAAATACATATACACCAGGTGTCTATACTACTGCTTACTCTTCTGTCACTCAGGCAACTTGGACGATCGTTGATCACAATGGCCAGGGTATTCGACATGTTGGCAGATACAGAACCAGGTGGAAAAATTCATGTACCATTCCGAGATTCGAAACTAACACATCTGCTCAAACCAACACTAACTGGGGACGCGAAATTTGTGCTTATTGTAACACTGAACACACGACGTAGCTGTCTGGATGCATCTATGAGGAGCCTGAAATTGGCCGCCAAGGCTTCGTCTATTGCCTTGGGTCAAGCGAAACGAAACGCTGCCGCACGCAGAGGAACACGCATCGGTGTTCGTTGACCGGATTAGCGGTATATCCGTATCCATGAATAATATACGCTTCATCCAACGATTACGTGAGCCGTACACAGCATATCGTACGACGAGTATTGGATGGAAGTTACCAGACTGTTGCCGTTTTTCAGTTGAATACTTGGCTTAGGGATCACCCAAAAGTGACCATGAACATTCGGTTTGGTTTCATTGGAAACCTTTCTGCCAATCAACCAGTCACTTTATCTATTATCGTGTTATTCCACCCTACACATTTGGAAGTTAAATTCTTGTCCGAATTCATAAACCGACGGACTGTCTACCGCTTTCCTCACTGTTGTCATTTCTCTTGCCAGAAGTCGAATGAGGAAAATTCTGCTCAGAATCCTAATGTACTGCTCATGGTATAGTGTATTCGATGTGGTCTTTGAGTAATCGCGCAGGTGAGCTAGTCAATAATATGGATGTACCCTAGAGAGGGAGAATAGAGAGTAAGTGTGACTACTATGTCCTAGCTTTACGACTGACCAATGGTAATCGGCTTCTCACAAATTGTCCAAGCAAGTTTCAACTAAAAAAAAAACAGTTGACACGCTGTAAACTTAGACATGAAAGTGGCTTGTCTCTAATTCAAGAAATCATATACAACGTCTATGAAATTACTTACACACAAGATCCTTTCCTGTGATACATTTTACTGGCATGGGTGGCATTAGACTATCCGGCTTCCTAAGTAATCAGACCGTGTTCGGCAAGTTGCACCATCACAATAGTCAACGTGTGGTGTATTACGTATTCTAAAAGTGCTAATTACAGAATAGCTTGTTCCCATCTCAACCTTCTACTCTTGAAAGAGTTTGAATGGAAAGTCTATGACGATGGGACATCTGCGACCATTTGTGAATGATGTTTAATTCATATTAGCCAACAGCTCCTGCTACTCACCAGTATTCTTCTTTTCGAGAAAAAAATCAGTTTGAGATATTGGGTTGTTTCAAAAATGTAAGTAATATTGCATCATCAGCTTACAGTGGTCTAAATACTCACCACCTGTGTCATCCGTTAGACGTGTTGACGTTTCATCATACTGCAGCTTTTGCTTACCAGACTAACAGTAATTAATCATCTCGTTCAAACCCAAGGTTAGCTTCGACTCACCAATGATAGAAGACTGGCGGTTGTGTTTATTTTGGACAAACAGCAATTTTAGATGTAGCACGTGGAACATCTTGTTACAAAATGTGAAATGTCACAGTATCAATCACACTGCGCCCTCCAGAAGTTCATCCATCGTGGACCCTCCTAACTGGAAGGCACTGGGCCAATGACATCTGAGTGAGCAAGACACTTCTGATAGATTGTTGTTGTGTTCTTTTGATTGGCGAACCTGAAACTACTTCTCTTTATGATGTGCAAACGGCTGTCCCAGATGCTTGCATTACCAAAATGCTCACCCTCACAACAACAATGCGAATGGCCTACACTCTGATTAGACTAAACAAATAGGGATAATCTGAATAAAACTGAAAACAGCAACCCTCATGTTTTGAACCGATGTTCTTTGTAACAGTGTTTACTAACATTGGTTCTACTGTGTAAAATCCAGTTAGGGACGATAGTTTTTGCTCTGCTTCCGGGTTGGGGTCCTCATGGTCCACCTAGATTTCAGTTGAAATCACTAAAGTAAATGACAGCTTATTTGGTCCAGTGCTACGAGCGTGGTCGTCAGTAGATCGAATTATCAGTGAAATTCGGGAACGAAGCTGATTTACTGATACTGACTTAATCTCAAACACAATCTGTTTATTAGTAAGACGTGGAGATCTTCATGTAGCCTGTTTGAGTTTAGATATACGGGAATTTCGTCACATCCCTTCTCCTTATCTAACTATGAAGTGGAACTTATTACAACTGAACGACGGCTAAGGGTCAGCATGAATCATTGTTGTAAGTTGGGTGGGGGTGGAATGAGAGCAAAGCTGGATCATCGACGGAAGTTTGGAAACCACCATCTTAACTTACAGAATGGCGATCGGTGTCGACTGCACACCTTCTATCTGCGCTTAGCTTATAAGTTGAAGAACATCACTGGATGATATATTCGGATATGCAATGAACTGGTTGCTCACTGATAATTAATAAGAGGTCGACTGGTTTATAAAAAGTGAAGGAAAGATTTAGAACTCGGTTTACATATGAAGGGGTTCCCCAAACGATCAAGTAGGTTCCAGCAGTGACAAGTGATCATGCAGCTTCTCCAAGAACCTTGATCTCAACCGTATATTTCAGTTCTCTCGTCCAATATACACACTTTTGTATGTTCAGTTTTGTCGTGGACGACATTCTGGAAAGTGTGCTCGAGAAGTCCAGTGAGCTTGTGAAGCTTTTTCCTGGCGTCAGGTTGACCGATATGGAGTGTGCGTACGACATTGTTCTACTTAACGTCTATTCAGAAGACTTGTACACTATGCTTAACAAGGTGGATGATCAGGCTGGTCTGTATGGAATGCGCTTCGCATCTTCAAAGTGTAGAGTATTGTTTCAAGACCGTGGCACATCCACCCCTACTTTCTTCATTGCATATAATCCGATTGAGACTGTGGACAGTTTCACATATTTAGATAGCACCATCTCGTCAGCTCGTAATATTGCTGATGAGATATCATCGAGGACAACAAAGGCACGAGTTGCCTTTGCCAAACTGCGTCATCTGTGGCGTCGAAAAGATGTTCGACTGTCACTGAAAGAAAAGGTATATGATGCATGTGTATGCTGTGTTTTTCTTCATGGCTAGGAAACGTAGCCTGTTCGCAAGGAAGAT
>LUCH01002306.1:6359-27343 GCA_013368495.1 Paragonimus heterotremus
GTCATGGATGGATTAGTTAAGGATGATTTTATAAGTTGTTTTACTATTCTTTTTGCCTTCGCATTTTAGGGTCTCATTTATTACAATTAAACAAAGTGTTTTTAGATGTATCACGAATCTTACACTTAAATTTAATTTAACGCCGTAGCATAGTGTAAGATTTGTGATACATCTAAAAACACTTTGTTTAATTATAATAAATGAGACCCTAAAATGCGAAGGCAAAAATAATAGTAAAACAATTTATAAAATCATCCTTAACTAATCCATCCATGACCTTTTCCAGCCTTTGTCACCCTACAATGCAAAAAGTAGTTAACAAGCCACCAGTTGCTTGTTTTGCAACCAAATTTTCATATACTTACCTGCATCATTTGTTACACATAACTGTTGCATGTCCTTCGTTGCCGATTTCCGCAATATAAAGGTTACAGCAACTAAATATTGCTAATGTGCTACTGCCTTGTTTAACCTAGAAAAATGAAATCATGAACTCGTTTAGTGCCAATTAACTCACTTGGCACTTTACCAGTCCCAGTTTTTGCCCTGTTTTGATTATTGCAAACGATGACTGTAACCCAGACTTGCTTAAAAATACCGTAAGTGGGAAGTTCTCATAAATTGTCAGGATACCCATCGTGAACAAATCATACAACATCACACACCTAATGCTTTTATACTGACCATTTAGTATGAATGGCTACTTGTAACAAAGAATCGTGATTAAAACTAAATTGTGACGCGTGGTTTTGTTACATTACAATCGAAAGATTGCATGCGTGGCTTGATCTTCATGCAGTTTGGACTATTGCTGAACTTCATAATTTTGTTCATCCGCAAGTAAAACAGACACAATGGTTTGTTCAGAACTATCGCATTATTTCGTTTGTTCCTTCGCTTAAAGTAAGTTGGTAACGCATTTGCATATTTTGCATTTTCTTTTCACTTATTTTATCATTTTCTGCAGTAAACACCTCTATGGAAGACAACAGTCTATTACTTAAAGTGAATGCCATGATAGAAAACCACCATTTGTGATTACACTTAAGTTATTTCGGGTTATTTCTGGTGCACTGTTGCAAAAATGGCCAATGTCGTGCTGTGGATGATATATTTTAACAATTACATTCTCCTTTTGTTGCATTGCCATGTACTTTTCATTGAGTAGTTTTTTTACCTCAAATTTACGTGCAAGCGGTGTGAAGGTTTGCCAGCCTTTTGCAATGGGTTCGTATTCCCCTTCAGTAGAAATATTTTCACCTCGCTCATTAACTCTTATACCCATGTCTTATACGGTTTAGTGTTTGTACGTTCTGACTGAACGGGCACTATCTCCGGCTTTTCAGTTTGTTATTTCCGCGTCCACACAAATGTGGAATCTTCCATTTATTCTGAACGCTGCTACTTTATTAGCGTTCGGTCTGCTTTGCTGCTTTGCTGTTTTGATGTACTTCGTGCTTAGGTTTTTTTGGTGTTGAAGCGGTTTTATAGTGGATTCTTTGGCTGCTTTTGTCCATTTGAATAGCTTTCACTTTGTCTTTCAGTATTGTTTTAATCTGACTTCACTTGATTAAATGTAAATGTAAACGGTTTTGGTGATTTCGTAATTGATTCCGCTCTCAGTGATTGAATTTGCGATGACTTCTTACGTGCCACTGCTGCAGCCAAAACCTAGGGTTACCAGTCAACTGGGAATTTAGGTCATAATCATTTTCACTGTTCACGTTTCCCTAAGTGGTAGCAACTTTATTCCAAAAATTGACACATTAGCGACCATTTTTTGGATGTGTGTGATTTACAGAAATGGCCTTATGGTGCTATATTTTTTCCCCTGTGGAATTTGCATAGTTTCCCTCAGCAGGGATTTTTGCATCGAAGTAGTAGTGGGGCTGAAAATGCTGTAGAGGGAGAGCACTAAGCATTCATCTGGAGGTCAAGACTTCGTGATCGAACTATTCTGTCATTATACCTCGAACACCGGACTTGCTTCGTTTGTTTCTCTTTAGAATTTTTGTTGGATCTATACATCATTTTTGTTTCATTTCGTCATGAAGTTTACAAATATTGAGGTATTTTGAAGAAAAACCAAATTTAAGCGGTTTCCCTTCTTCTCGGTCTTCTTTTAACATTTGCTCCCTTTTTTATTTGCCCGGTGATTTTTGTCGATAATTGTGATGATAATACATCCATCGTGGTATATAATGACAAGATCTTAACATGCTACTGCTTGTTTTGCCAGTTTCTCCTAGTTTAAAAAAAACAGGCATTTTTCTGTTGTCAGAGTCGGTTAAGTTTGAAAAGAAACGTCTTGTGCGTTAAAAATCGAACCTGTCCATTTCTATTTCCAGGTGAATCTTTACTCAGGGTCACTGTTCCTAACAGAGGCACTGCAGTGGAACGTGTGGGTTTCGGTGGTTCTGATACTGGGAATGACATCCCTTATAACCATTACCGGTGAGTACACATACATGTTGGTTACCTGAAAACGGTTCCGATGTTCGTTTTACACGATATTCAGTTGACCTTACTATTGCGGATAGATATTCGACGACAGAATAAAAAGTACGGAGAGATTTGACTCTATGCGAGGGATTTCGGGTGTTCATGTTTTTCAGGAAGCAAAATAATGCTGAGTCTCAGATGGTAGATCATTCAGATTTTTATACATTGGAAAGTTTCACGTATATTCGAACAATTATGACAGTTCGCTAACTTGCACTTTCGCACACAACACAGTCGAAGAAAATCTTCTTTGTTAAGTGCTTGGACATCATTCGGATGCTTCTGCCGTCTAATTATCATTTTCTTGCT
The DNA here is from genome assembly GCA_013368495.1 of Paragonimus heterotremus. Lineage (NCBI taxonomy): Eukaryota > Metazoa > Platyhelminthes > Trematoda > Plagiorchiida > Troglotrematidae > Paragonimus > Paragonimus heterotremus. The sequence continues at coordinate 9,171 of LUCH01002306.1, forward strand.
ATTTGCAGTTGTTACCCTTATGCTGCCTTTCCACGATTATATTAAACATATCTAACATTATAGAACACTATCCTCCACAAAAACAAAAGTGTATTAGCCTGTCTATTGATCATTTCGTTTAGTGCTGCTGATCTTCCGTTGCGTTTGTAATATTACACAACTTAATCACTGATTGCTGTGGATGCTAAATCGTTTTCATATGTATTCGGCTGCTGATGTCCACAGTAAGTCTGATTCATCGGGTAACGTTAACGTTCAAGTATTGATGTGATAACAAAGCGGATATTTAGTAGTGTGGTTCAGGCAAGTTAGTTTGCTCAATCTCCAAGTATGCATAGTTTTAGTTGGCTAAGTTGTGTGTTAAGGATACCAGATGATTGTTGGCCATATCAAGCACTTTTAGTCGATATGTTAGCCGACTGATGTACGCTGTGAGTTTGAAACTGCTAAACTGGTACAAGGAAATGGAAACAGCTGCGAGTAACTTAGTCACCGTCGGCTGTGTTCACCAACTCGTTTAGGGTTCTTGTAACCTATGGTCGATGGCTGGGTACACTAGGAGATATAGCAGCCAATTGCTGTGAACCTTGTCATTTTTCGACTGAGTCGACTGCAGAGTAAGTACAAGTAATAGAACAAGACCATGCATACTCCGAGGGAACTGCCTTGTTTGCAGTTTGTTTCATTGTTACTTAGCAAGATATGAACACCTTACTGTTGTATGGTTGAATTTGGACATGGTGGCTTCCCTGAAATTTAGGTTTTATTCCTGTTTCCTGTTTTACTTCTAAGCTGCTTCATCTCTTGCGGTTGTATAGAAGCTGAGTATCAATGTCAACCACTGACATTGCTGTCAGTGATGTGCTGTTATTGGAAGTCTGCATTTTCGCTAATTTTATTCTATACATTTTCAAAAAAAAGTAAACGAATAGGCACCAATTGTGTGCAAACTAATGTTCGCGAATTAACAATTGGGAGATACGTTGTAGGATATCCGCACCAACTTTAATACGAATGAAGTCAAACAGTTTGGGCGTCATGCTTGACATGTTATTGATAAATGGATTGAGAATAACACAACGTTACGAGCAAGTTGTGATACTCTACGTTTCAACCACCTCGGGTGGCCTTCCTCAGGAGTGTTGTAATCGATTACAGCATTTCTGGGGGAGATATGTTATTTGGTTATCACGTATGAATGAATAAATGCAACGGAAGAATTTGTCAGCAAACTTTGGTAGTTTTTAATGGTTCAAGCGGTTACTGTCAAATATCTCGAACCTTTCCCTTCTCATTCACTGGTGTCAAGAGCAGAGTCTTTTAGTGTATTGGAAATTTCACTGGTTTTTTCATGGAATGTAATCCTGTTGGTAAGTCGCTGACTTTGTTGGTGGCACCCCGTTACTTGACCCCTTCAAGAAGACATAAGCTACGGTAAATAAGTATGACCTTTGAGCCGGTCCGTGTACGTTTGCTTTTTATCCCTACATTGTGTTTGCTCATAACTCCTTTTTAAATCGCCGGGTTTTTAAAAAGATATAGGATTTATACACTTTTGTATGTGACATCAGAACTCCCTCAATCGTTGATCAGAGGTGGACTGTAAGATAATTATTTACGACCCACATCTCTCAATGTTCTTCAGCTACTCGGTTTGCTAGCGATGAGATTGATAATAGACCTGCTGCGTTCCGTGCTCTAGCTCTCGACAGGTAAGTTGGTTGTAACAGCGGTCCGACGCTCCACCAACTCGTATTTGGAACAATATTGGACTCGTGAGCAGCTGTGAAATATTGCGTAACCCACAGTTCACGTCAGTGCGGAGATCAACTAGACGTTTTTTTTCAGTGTCTTGTCACGCCAAACACGATGGGATGCAACCATCAAATATTTGCGATGATTTCGTGATTGTAGTCGTTGCGAACGCCACTATATTTTACCGTCGTCTTACTGATTGTTTTTTTTACTTTTCCTCCAACACAAACAAAGTAGTTGCTCGAATGTTATTCGTAAGACGATACAAAGCCCCGATGTATTGTTGCCATAGTTCGGCACTGTTGTCAGACATACACTGCGTTACCTCTACAGTGTTGATGCGGTGGGTGATTGACTGTTAAAGACAGATAACCAGTTGACCTCCGGCTCAAAGTGACTAGGCCTCACAGCTGTATAGAACACTGCCCCTGCAGTGGTTTTTTGCTCAGGAGGTGGCCTATCCTCCATCATCATAACGTTTATCTTGGGCTACTATCCTGATTCTCATAGTCCTCCCGACCGTGACGTAGTGGTACGTCACTGTCAATGACCTCTCTTCATCCACACAATAACTGAACCCCAAAAATTTTGATTTCTTATGTTGTGACTGTTAACTGATCATACTTTGTCTCTCTTGTATTTATTTATCCACGCTCTGAATGATGTTGGCGCAAGGACGTTGAGCAGTTATGTTGTTTTGTGTTTGGTTTGTGACCAGTTATTACAAATGAATTGAAAGGTTGTCCAGTTGGTATATTCGCTATCAACACACGATTTATAACGTATTGCTCCGAGAAGCTTAGCTTGATGCAGTGCGAAATGTCCGCTGCGTTCTGTTACCATTTTTAATCTCATTAATCAAATCCATTTGTTCTTCCGGCATATTAATTTTTGGAGCAACACCTTCCTACTTACCCAGCTGCCTGCTGTCATCGGGTGATTGCAAACTATCTGCTAATATTTCTTCATTTTTACTTGCGAAATAAATTTTGTGTTGAACACATTAGCCACAACAAGTACGGTTTCCGTTATATTTCTTGTAGGCATGCATGTTAGTGAAACTGATTCTGGTTCCATCGTTCACTTAATAAGTCTCAGTATCGTCGATTTTGTTCACTTGCTTGCAAACGACACCCAATGTCCACTTATTTTTTTCTGCTCTTCTTATTCCTTTAGTTTATTTGAAGTATAGAAACACAAAATGAGTGTGTTTCTATCTGCTTTTATCCAAAATTACCATCATTGTTAACAAAAATTGACACTCTAATTGTCCAATCGCTTTAACGTTTCTTTTAGGTGGTCTGGCGGCCGTGTTGTACACAGACACTTTGCAATGTTTTGTCATGCTTATTGGCGCCATATTGCTGGCAAGCCTAAGTAAGTCACTCCAATATAATACATTGAAACGGAATATCAGCTCCAGTTTCACTTTGCTTTGTTCCGTATGTGACATCAAATTTTATTTAACCACCACTGCTCCGTTTCGATTGATCATGCCTATTCATTGGAGAATGAGTATTTTTCATATCAACATTGAGATTTTTTGCGTCCTCTGTCTACCAGCCGCACGCAGTTAATCACAGATTCATTTGGCTTAAGTGTTTTGTGTAGTAGTAGATATCTGCTCTTGATGTTGACTACTTCGTGGTTTGTTTGATCCTGTTCACGCTGGAGCCGATTGCCGTGACCACTACCAGCTTTGGCTTAATTCGCGTGTTCCCCATTTCCGTACTGTCATTACTACTGTCGGCTTTTGTGCTTAGACAATTTAATCGTTGTCCCTTAAATATCATAATTTAAACACGGTTCATACGTGTTCATTTCGTTTGGTGCTTGTGTGCATCTGGGAATTCCTATTTTGCCGAGGTTCGCCTAGTTCATGTTTTGTTCGTTCATTTTGTTACGTACATTGAGCAACCAGAACAGCACAAAAGTTACACTGTCGAGCACGCTCTTGTATCAGTAGTTTTGAACTCGTTGTTACAAATGTATCTTGGCTAATTTTGTTTGTTCTCTAGTTTGATTGTTTACGTTGACCTTAGCTTTTTTACAGTACATATCAACTGTTTTACACTGATGTTTCGTACTGATGTCGATTCGCCGGAAACAGTCATTTTTGGCAGAGCCATTTTTACAACCTACAGTATTTGGTTGGAGACAAAAGCTCTCTGTATTTGTGGCTGTATTTAGTTAATTGTATAAAGCAGCTATTCCAACTGGATCGTTTATAATAGAACATCTTGCCGCCTCACCTTCGTATAGACATTCTTGATAAACAAAGCAAAATAATCAGCGAACACTCGTAGTTTATTGTCTTGGTTAATCGATCTGAGATTGTCACATCTTTGCAAGGGGATGATTCTTGTTAGTGAATTTGAAAAACACGCAAGCTGTTCCACATAAGCTCGTTTAACTCAACTCTCATCGATTATCTAGCGAGAATGAGTGTATGGAGCAATGAACGATCACTTTCACCTAATTTCAGTAGTTTGTCATTTTCGTTATAATTACTGACGAAAAGTAAATAAAATGACCGTGTACAAGATTTCTAAACCAGAAGTTGCCTTACACACCATTGATGTATGGCGTTCTCATTAATACATTTTCACTTATCGTTGAATATGAAGTGGTTTTCTACTTGAGATAGTCACATTTAGCTTAACTTGTCCAACCGTTAGCTTTGAGTACTTTTTTCTTCATGAAGGTTTCGTGCGTATTGGCGGTTTTACTGGTCTTCTGGCCAGTTATGGACAAGCTATTGCACACATCGACCCACAAACGGCTAACGGTGCTGATCTCTTGGTCATGCTTGCAAATATCACACTGACAACTAACATCACCTCCCGCACTGAGCTGGCTGCATTTCCCGGTGTCAATCCGAGTTTAGGCTGCAGTCTTCCATCCAAAAAAGCATTCCGATTGCTGCGCGAGCTGAATGACCCCGATATGCCTTGGCTTGGTTTCATTCTGGGTCAGACGCCAGCGTCTATTTGGTATTGGTGTGCCGATCAAGTGAGCCTTCGTCTGTTTGTTTTAAAATCGTTCTTCGTGTGCGGGTTTCTGTTAGTCGATTTGGTCTGGTACGTGACACTTGGTGGTTCATTTTCCCGCTATTCAATTGATTTGCTATGCCTAGGCGACACTTTGTTATTGCTTTACGGTCGTGTGGTCGGTCGGAGTTATAACTGCTCGTTTTCCTGCTTATGAGCGCACATGTGTTTCGAAACTCCTTAACCAGTGTACTAACAAAGCTATAAATTTGGTTGGGTGGAAATAACTAAATTTGACTGGTTTAGACATTCGTGTTAAAACTCCCTATTTTATTTTCTACCGGAATGCGCCTGTAACAGATTTGTTTTGATGCCTCCGTTCTTTCCTTATTTTTCAGATGATGGTTCAAAGAGTTCTTTCAGCTAAAAGCTTGTCACACGCGCAAGGTGCAACTCTAATGGCTGGTCTAATTAAGCAGCTGCCTCTTTTCATTATGGTCATACCTGGCATGATTAGTCGCGTACTGTTCCCAAGTAAGTCCTCCGTACACGCTGATAAGTACTTGATTTCACTGGTATAACTCGCGAGTGATTCATATGTTAACCCACCATCATATACATTTTATCCCGGTAAAAATTATGTTGTTGATTTGCGAGTGTACATGTGTTTCAAAAGCTGCTTTCGACTAACTCGCATTCACGATTTGACCCGGATTCTTTCCTACTTGTTGGAATTCCGGCTCGTTGTTTTCATTTCGAAGGTCGCCCGGTTTATTCCCGATGAACTAAACCAACACAAATATTTTTCTTATCTGGCGCTCAGCAAGTTGGTGTTTATGACGATTCATTTTTCTGATTTTCCATGTTTATTGTCCAGATGAGGTCGCTTGCGTTCCCGGTGATCATTGTCTGCGCGTATGTGGACAGCGTAACGGATGTTCGAATCTAGCCTATCCGAAGCTGGTAGTTGGTCTAATGCCTTCAGGTGGGACAATGCGATCAGCCTTTACCATGTTTGTTATGTGAAGTCTGGCTTCCTGAGAACGAATCGAGTTGTGTTTGAAACGAACTGATCACCTCCAAATTCCCGATTACAAACCTCTGTTTCACTGCCGGTTTCATCATTATTTATATGCATCATGTGTCATCATCACCGCCACCATCCTCCTCCTCCTTTTCCCCATTAGAGACAGTAATATATCAGTGGTTTGAGCTGATGTTTAACTGCCTCACAGCCATACAGAAAAGAACACGCCTTTAGTTAGAAAGAAAGGCAAGACAGGGAGTGAACCTAACCGCCAAAAACAACCATCTGTACTCAAACATCCAACATCGAAGTGCCCACACCTTGCAAACAAACGGCAAAGGTAAAAGTGAGGTAATAGTGAGACGTCATTAGCCGGTCAGCTTCATCCCGACTTTCACTGCAGCGCGTCATTAAGTGCACCGACTTTGCAGACAACTCGGCCAAACAACGACAACACTCACGCCACTGATCCTCATTAGTCGCCATCTCACGAGATACCCACCGCGTGAGTTGCGAGGGCCCCATCTCTGCAATCGAACCTAACCTAGAGTGGCCAACCCATCGGCGGATTATTTCATTCCCCCATTGCCAGTCATCCTATATAGGTATATACATATAATGATGTGTGGCAGTTAACCATCTGTATCAACCACTAATACACGGCTGTTGAAAACGACGTCGATGTTACTGGTACTGCTGATTTTGTTAATAGCTGTCGTTTGTTGTCCGACTTTGTTTTATCACTTAGCAGGCTCACTGAATCCTGCGCGATCATTGTTGCCCGATCCCTTACGTGAAGAGCAGCCCGATGACGGACTGGACGTAGCATGGTTGCGTTTTGGACCTGTAACCTCTGTTACATCATCATCTTTGTGCATTTTTGCAACCACATGGTATATGATTCGCGTAATGTGAGTCCCTCCGGACCCAGTTAGGAACAGTTAAGGCTGCCGGGAATCAAACTTCTAGTCTTGTGTTTGGTGATCAACGTAACTGTTGCGGAGCGATCTCCAACTTCTGTAACCCCTGTGTTACAAATCAAAGTTTTTATCAGATCGACCGTTCTGTTAGCGTCGCTTATGATACCATGAATTGAACAGCTGTTGTTGTTGTTGTCTGTCAGTACTCTGGTATGATTTCGAAGTGTTGCAGCAAATTCTAAATATTTCTAAGTATGCTATACAAATTGACTGAATTTGTTGGCTGGTATTCCGTCTTTTACCAGTTGTATAGTTCATAGCCTTTCTTGATGTACTTACCGCCATGAGAAATGCGGATGCGACTTGAGGCTCAAGATGTTAATCTGTGCAAAGTTGTACAAATGTTGAATTTCTCTTAGGGTTAAATTTTTTGTGGGTTGATAAATTAAAATTCGAATTTGACTGTGAACAGTTGTCTTGCATACTCGCAACATATTAATATCTGCAATGATAATGTGTTGTGTCGGTTCTGCAAATTTCAGTCAAATTACCTTTTATTACTATGTATAATGGACTGAACTTAGTGTCGTGTATAACACGCCTAATTTGTTTGACCAATTAACGAAAATCGTTGGCACGCGCTGTTGAAAACGAACATTCAGTTCTCCTAACGTAGAAAGCTAAAACGTTCATTTCGAGCTAGGCTGTGTCACCTGTAGCTATTCGAAACTGTACGGTGAGAATTTTGAAATTGTTTGACTACAGCATCCTGATTTTAGTAGAAGAAATGTAGCACTATGTAATCAATGAAAAAGTATCGATAGAAAGCCCTTTTTCTGTGGGACTTAGTTAACTATTTCCGTCAATAGTGTTTAAGAGCGATTTATACCATTTATACAGTTGATTCTTCTCCAGTACACTCGGGAATTTTAGTTTATTTCGAAGGTAGATCTAGCTTCTTTGGTTGTGCGAACAGCTATTCACCTTCTCTTACTACCTCTGTTAAACCACTGTGGTATACAAGTAAAATAGGTTAAAGTCACCTTCTTAACCAACTGTGCTCTAAGTTACCTTCGTATCTGTGGATTATTTGTATTCGACTGATCCTATGGGTTGCACGGGCTCATTATGGCTGTCATTGACTGTGTTCATTTCTGACGCAGCATCACTTGGTTCGTATACTAACTGCCAGGGCCCGCCAACAATTTACAGACTGTTCACAACCATTGGAGTGGTAAGGATTTAATACAATGACCTATAGTTTCACAAACAATTAGTCCCAGCTACTCTCAGCGAAAGGGTGATCCGTTATGTTGACCCTATTTGGCTTCATCTCATACGTAGTATGCCGGATAAGTCATCCATGTCGGTGATGGGTATCTTGGTAATGTCACCGAATCTTCTCCTCTGTCTGCCATGTTGAATTGTTCTGTTGCTTATCAAGTGCTTTCACTAACTGATCCTCCCTCTGTCTGCAGTTTATTTATTCGTTTATTTTTATTTTTACTATGTTTACAATCGTCGCTATCCAGACTGACTACAATACAATCAGTGTTGTTATTCGATCGTCATCTGTTTTGTCATTTCCCGTCATCAGGTTTACGCGGGCTTATGTTAGCTGTCATGTTGGCCGCGTTGATCTCGGATTTAACTTCCATATTCAACTCAGCCAGTACCTTGTTCACGGTTGACATTTACGGAAGATTCCGCAAAAACCCAAAGGAGAGTGAGCTCATGCTGGTTGGCCGGTGTGTTTTTATTCAGGCTACTGAATGCCAGGCTAGGTTTCAGATTTGATTCGATTTGCAGTTGATTACCGCGAGTGTGGTCTATAAAACTGCTTCTATGGATTGAACTTCACGCACGATTGATGTATGTGTCAAAAAATCCTTTACTACTCACTAGTGATCAGAATACGGTCAAACGAGTTAATGATTCCTGCGAAAGGAGGCATCAGTTTGGGCCAACAGAACAGTTACTGTGACTCTTCTCGAGATGGCCGCGTTTTCTGAGCATCACTCACTAGCAAATATGGTTGAGCGTTTGCCTATGATAATCCAACTGTGCTTAATGTAAGATCAATGACGCAATAGCCAACAAAGTTGCGTCGTGTAAATGTGGTCGGAGTTCTACTCCCGGGCGTGACAAAAATATGCACAACTGATTATCGCTAACAAGAGAAAACTTGAGTCTAGTGCTTATTTTCAAAGGGGACTGGCCGGAAAGTCAATGGGAATGCAATAGCTGTGATCAGTTATAAGAAATACTCGGCTCTTATAAACAAGAGAATCCCCTATTAATCATCAGTAAATCTGTGCCTATGTCTCATCTGCTAACGGTCAGGCGGCATAGTGACTGTTAATGTGTAATGATCAGGTCATTTTCAGTAGGCGGTCTATGCTATTCTGGTTGGTACGCTAACTTGGCTAGCTTGAAGCTGCTCAATCACGACACAACTTATCATTCACATGGTTGTCGATTTAAGGGAACCACATCTATTGAGAGTATCTACTCCACATTTGACATGTTCTTTAACTTGGCAACACAGATATCGTGATGTAAAGTCGACAGTGCTCTAGCATTTAAATTACACAAGAATGAGTATTCAGTGGATGACTTGCAAGTCCCGGAATCAGCCTAATGATTGATTATATCTGTGTTATCAAAATTAACTTAAGTTACACCTCGTGAGGTCTACATACTCGATTGTGCAACCGCTTTCGATGTAACCCTTTTGTCTTTTGTTAATTTCAGTTTATGACTGAGAATTACTGAGTGGTCGGGGATTTGGTTAATTTAAAGTTGAACACCACCCATAGTTTATCGTAGTTGTCGATTTCCTATAGACTTTCCAGTTGGCCATTTTCGAAAAGAAGCACTAGACTCGAGTTTCGTTTTCATTAGAGCTCGTCAGTATTGCATATCCTTGCTACTGCCGGGACTAGAAATCTGGCCACGCTGTTCATGAGACAACCGTGTTGGCCACTGCGCCACTGACCTCATATTAAGCACGACCGAATTATCATATGTGAACACAACCACTTTCGCATGGTCGGAGTTCTAGTCCCGTCAGTGACAAGAATATGCACTACCGAAAAGTCCTACTGAAAGCAAAACTTGAGTCTAGTGCTTCTTTTCGAAAGGGGCCGACTGGAAAGTCTATGGAAACTGCGACAGCTGTTATCACTTGTGTGTGATGTTCGACTCTGAGAATATTGCTAGTTCTGGTTGTATATCATTACTTGAGTTCTACATTGATCTCCATTTCTTCGTCTTCTCTGGTTGTGGTTTGTGTGAAGTTATTTCAAATACTTAGGTTTCTATGGCAGTTTCTGTTTTAATTTCAGTCGATCTGTCCTCTTGGCCACACTAAACTTTTAGTCTCTTAGCCTTCCAATGTTCTTCGACACCAAGTTAATGAGTCAGCTCTGCTTGAGTTGTTCAGTGTCTTCGGCTTGTAAAAAGAGACATCTGCATGTGCCATGCACACAGCAGAGAGTTTCTTGTTCGGAGTACTTATTAAGATTACCATAACATGCCTTCTCGTATAACAAAATGTCTGGAAATTCTTCAAGTAATCTTCACAGTTAGCTCGACCTTCTTCTCTGAATGATTGTCCAATGTGTTTAACAACTCTTATCGTTTCTACATTTAGGTCATAACTGCCTTTCAAAAACACACACGCACACCACATAATTGCTGCCTGAAGACGACCGCTGGTAATTTGCGAACTGTAGCTCTTCGTTTATTAAAGCTTCGACTCATCCGGCCTCTGGAGGCATCACCATCACTGTGATTAGTGGTGCATCTGCGTTTGCACACTTGAACACTTCATAACGGTTCAGTGCACTGGATCCCTTTGGTTACCCCTTTCTTCTCTTGCCATTAGGAAACAGTTTGATGTTGTACTTTGTTTTATGCTCATATTTCTTTCATGTGGGTGTGTGGCAGTTGACCGTAGGTTGTGATTATAGATGCGTTACCGTCTTTTATGCCGTTTGTTTTTTTAATCCCGGATACTAGTCCGTTCATGTTAATCATTTTTTCGGTTGGTCCAACAGATTGTTTGTCGTTTTTCTGGTCTTGGTAAGTATTGCTTGGATCCCAGTGGTGCAAGAATTGCAGGGAAGTCAACTATTCATTTACATTCAGGAAGTTGGCGCGTGTCTGGCACCACCGATTGCTGCTGTGTACTTATTGTCTATTCTTTCGCGGCGCTGTAACGAAGCGGTAAGTCTGTAGTGTCCTACTGGATGCTTCCGCGCTGCTAACAAGTTGTTTACGCTCTTACTATCTCGACAATCAAAACTATTGCAGTGTTTCAGGAACAACACAACTACGAAGTAAAACCACCAAACAGACTTTCCATGTGTCTCACGGTGGCTGTGAGTGAAATTGAACTAACTAATCTAATCTGCATTCACAGCCGAGCCCCAGCTATTTTAAATACTCTTGTTCCCTTATGGAAAACTAGGAAGCTCTCATAAAAACCAATTTATACGTCACTTGACAGAAACCCCTTTTGTTGGACTAACTGAAAAATCCATTCACTTTTGTGTATGCTGATGTAATTCAAATGTCACTACTAGACACTGGCACAGCTATCTTCTTACCTTCTTTTCTAGGGTGCATTTTATTCCCTCTTATATGGGTTGCTGATCGGAATAACTCGGATGATTTTGTCAGTTGTGTACAGCGGCCCGGTTTGTGGCGAACCTGATGACCGACCTTGGATCATTAGTCAAGTCCACTATATGTACTTTGCTGTCTTCTCTTTCTTGAGCACTGGTATACTGATGACCGTGATATCACTGTTGGGCAAACCTCCGACCACCGAGCAAATACATCGTTTGACGTATTTCACGGCTTGGGATCCGTTGATTCCAGCTCTGAAAGTGTTGGACGAACAGCATGCGGACAACTTGTATACAGTTGTGGACGAAATACCATTTTCCACAGGTGATGTGGCTGCTTTTGGAAATCACCTGAAAAGTCAAGGTGATATTCCGAGTGGTGCAACGGAAGATTCGGCTCCTGGTCACATTGAAGTGGTCGTCAAATCTGGTACGTAGATACACAACCTGCGTTTTTGCAGTGTTTCGTCATTAATAAGTTGAATCCAAATCGTATATATTCTCAGATGTTGGATTCCAACCAGCCCATCTCGAAAAAGTGCACTGGACACAAATTTTACTTTGTTTATAACTTGCTAGTGGTGTATTCTCACTACGAGTGGAATTCGAAATCGGGTACACTTTCTTGTGGGACAACTGTGTTGACCACTTTGCTACTAGCTCTACTGTGCTGCCATATCCAAACGATCAGTCGCATTCGCTTGTGAGTAGTGCTCAGGCTGCGCGGTCACCTCAAGGGGAAATATAATAACTAACCTATTGACTGCAGTCAACACCTTACGATCAGGTCTTTTCAGTCAACCCGAACTCGTGGATTTTACTAATTTTGTTAGTCAACACAGTTACCTCATAAGGACATACAACGGTGTTCAAATCTCACTCGTGGTGGAGATGTGTGCTGTAACAAGGGCAAAACGCGAGTCTGGTGCTCGTCTAAATGGATTGGCTGAAAGATTTATGGGAATGCGAGAAGTGCGATTAGATGCGGATGGTATTCAGCGTACATCAGTCAAAAGTTAACCATCTGAGCGGTCTGAAAAAACCGATAGACAAACGAAGTAGTGTAGAATGTTTTTTTTTTGTATAAAGTCGACATAGTCCACGAAATCGGGTAGGAATTGCCATGGTGCAACTCAAAACGAACGGAATGGTAACATGGTTCACTCTGTTCATCTGACCTTTTGGGTAGGTAGGGAAAGGTTACCTAGTTAACCTCATAAGGAGAGGGCACTTGGTGACTAACTGCCAGTTTCTGTGGAGATATGAAGTGGTTCCTCTCTCCGTTATTGCTGCTAATGTACAAATGTAGTCCAATGATTGCACTTGAACAGCCTCCTCGTCTTCTGTCGAACAGTGCCAACGTGCAGACACAACAAGAGTGGAGCGTGGACAGCTGTAGGAAAACTAATTCGAAACTCTCATTTCCCCATGTACACTTCACAAAATCCACGCTGTTACCTTTTTCTTTTAACGGTATCTTTTCTATCATCCATTTGACAACAATCATTCTGACAACAAACGGATAAGTTCTATCATAAAGTAGTAGGTTGAATTTTGTTTTACTATTCTCTACAAAACAACGGTTCTACGTAAAATAAGTGAAATAGCCACAACAGAATTGAACGGCCACGTCATACACCGTAATTTCTCAAAGAAGTCTTGTTACATGTGTTTATTATTTTGGTTGTGTATTTCGATGAGAGGACTTAGTATACTAGAACGTAGCTTCTGTCACACTCAATGTAAAGCACTTGGCAATATCGTGGTCAAGCTACAAAACATGATGTCTTTTTATATTTGACAACCTGATAAATCCTTTAAATTTTGTACTGTGGGCTGAGATCAAGGTCGCAGACCGGGCAGCCGAAAGATTTTATCACTGGAAAAATTTGTCATGCTTCAATTGGAATGCCAAAAATGTCTTTTCTACACCTTTCACGATCACGTTCTCGTGACATGAAACCGACAGAGCATTTACAGATTAACTGGTCGGGTTTGGTCATATGACAGTAAGTTTACTGTCAGATCACTGACGAAGTGGCCGACAAATTCATTGTGGCTTGTGTAATGATGCATATGCAGTACTCATGGCACCCTGCGTTTGTTTGATTATCCAGAAGTAGACCAGCACTTCAGGCTGACGGTACAACATCCACTTGACATGATAGTATGATTTTACCCTAATATCCTCCCTGTTTTTGCACTTTTTTTTATAAAGGCTACCAAAGAAAGTTGGTTCTGCTACTCTTTAACGTTTATTTGTTTATGACAATAGTTTATCTTTTTTTCGATTTGAAATTAAGAAGGGTATTTCAAAACAAAAAGGTAGCTGTATAATTTCGTTGCTGGGTGTATCTTCCTCTATGTGATTATCATTGTTTTGTACGCTTCAGACACCATCGTTGATCATGAAAGGGACCGATTAGTTTGAGTGGTATATTATGAGTGGTTCTATCAAGGGTACACCAAATATTACTTTATAAAATGCAATTTAATTCGAAACAGTCTGTACATTCCCTAAGATTCGTTTATCATCATTCAAATAAATTGTGATCGAATTCCTTCTTCCTAAATAGCTATCCACGCACCAGGGACAGATGAATTAACGAAAATACTGTCTTCAGTGCGGGCTGAAGAGGAAGACTTTTAGCCATGTGTTAAACTTTTGCTTCACTTCGTCAATATCGAAAACATGTTTTTTTGACGGTATGGTTGATTGCACCTGGTTTTTTTCTTATTCGTGAAATTTCTGATTACTTCTTGTTATCAATCAACCACAGCGTGCATGCCTAGTTTAGACGACGCGTGCCAGGGTTTTGATGGTCTTTTGGTATAGGTTCCATTTTTGGATGATGTTTTTTTTTCTTGTGTACAGTTTCCGTTAGGTAAGAATAACAGTCAGCGGGTGCTGTTCTTGCGAAATATTCAATATTACTCAATACTCGTACTAGCTAATAACACTGTTTGTCAGGAACATTCCACTGTGCGAGTTGAAAGGTGGTATGATTTCCTGCATTGCCTTTTGGGCTGCACACGATCGTTCGATGGTTGATTTATGAACAGTTGTAATTTATTCATGAACAGAAACCAGGCTGACATTAAGCACCAGTATTTTACTTATCGGGGCAGCGTACTCCATCATTCCAGATCATCTGACGCACCTGTTCTGAGTTTCAACGATCTGTGTGTCGAAGGCTGACATTTCTGCCTTTGTTTTCACTTTATTGCTAGTCTTACCAGTTTTCATAACTAGTCATCGTATGATAACATTTTCGACTTCCAGTCTTCGTGTTTGCAAGTTAACACTTCTTGATCAACAAAACAGTTGCGTTCTCTCCTATAAAGGTAAATGCAGCAAACATCAGTATCGTGATTACTTGTTCAAATTTCTCTGTTTGGGTGCATTTCTTCCTCGTGTGTGTGCTTCTCTTCTTAAGCAAGTATGCCTGTACGAGTGAATCTACCACTCATGTCATTTGCTGTCTTGTCTTTTCAGCATCAGTTGAGAGGGCTTACTGTGCATGCTCCTCTACCACTCAGTCTCGTTTCGGTCAATGTGTCCAGCATGCCCTACGTTGGCTTTGTGGTTGTGAGGATCGTCCGTGTACGGCCGATGTGGAGGAGAATTGTTTGAACTGTTTGTGTTGCGGCAAAACCAACGTGCGTGGGCTCATTCGGAAAACTCCACACCTGGAGTCAGACACATACGACCCGGAACGTGATGCTGATGCTGCTGCTGTGCGATTTCAGAAGATTATTAGTCTACATCAAGATCCTAGAGCTAAGGTTGCACTGACAGTTGGTCTGATTGCCATTATAATCATATCGCTTTTCGGTTTCATATTTTTCTCCGTCTTTTTTGCCTTGACGGAAGCTGGCCCAATTCCTTTGAAAGCTAATACAAATGCCACATGGCCGGAAAATATCACAGAGGCCATACATATTCTTGAGAACTTCGGAGTGATAACAGTTGTGTAAACTGCTCGTCGTTCGACTCTTTTGTCTAGAAACTCATCACAGTCATGCCGAAATTTTGTTTCCTCGGTTTTAGCCGTTTCTGGGGTTACAGGACCGTCTGCCACTGCTCATTTAATATTATATCCGTTTTTATTTTTTACATTTTGCTTGTTCAAAAGACGTTTAAATTCTCGAGTGCAGATATTCTGTAGTCGGCGGCTCATCTATATACTACTCACGACTAGAGTAGTGTCCGCCCAAATCCGGTTTGAACATTTTAATTTCTCTGTTTGTACCTACGATATTTGTGCTATTGTTTACGTCTTCATTTTTTACCATACTATCTTCATGCGAACCGTTTTTTTTGTTGGTCAGCCGTTAAGGTCTTCAGGGATCTTCGCGCATCATTTTTAATCACTGTTCTGTTTTCTAGTGGAAGTTACTTTTCGTCTGGACTTCCTAACTGCTTTCACGATAGTCTTGTTTAGCATGAGGTTCACGTGTTTAGAAATTGGTATAATAGTGTTCATAAGATTTAAGCTGAACTGGTTCATACCATAGGCTATACTTGGACCAAATACTGGGAACAGGTGTAAACGTAGACTATCAATCTCAGCAACTGGGCGTTGTGAGGGTTTAATTATCGCGATCTTGTTTGCTCGTGAACAGTCGAAGTGTTTTCGGTTGAAGACGTTCAGCTACAATTTTCTTGTCCCATTAGCTATTTAGATTGAATCACTTTAGAATGCAACACGTTTGAAATTTTTTTAATGTTACGTCTATCATCGTCATTTCTCCTCCTAATCTCAGACCATTGTTCTCTGTCTCTCCTGTTTATCAGAATAATTGTTGGTTGCAACACTGAATGAATTAGGCTTATGATTACTTTTTTTTTGGTTTGCAAACAACCTTATTTTTATATAATTCATTTCATCTTTGATAAATCATCGATATTCCGATCAGTAGAGTGATTTCTCAATTTGTAGCTTCTGTTTAAGCCATGCATGTAATTTGTTACAACGGAATTTGCATTTTTGTGCTAAGTTACTGTTTACCATAATTCGTTCGGAAACTTCTAGACACGGGATTTTGGTTTATCGGGAGTCGGTAACGTATGAGTTGGCAGACTTCAAACCCTTCACTGCCATGTCAATCTGCATTCGTGACTATCTGTTTTTCGACTTTCTTTTTTACGAAACTGGTTGTTTCTATCTGTAGAACGTGAATTGTGTTTAACTTATCTGACATGAGCTGTCTTTGCTACCCTAACTTTTTGCTTTGTTGTGAACTGTCTCATCACCAGTTCATCGACTAAAATTTCCAAAACCAGCTATGCGATTGATAGGTTTGAATCAGCGGTTGCCTTATTGAGAATAAGTGGCTGGAAACGGTAGAGTACACGGTATTCTTGTGATTAACATTCCGATCACACTTGGACAAGCAACCGACTTCGCCCATCTGGACGTTGGTCCACAGTGTGGGAGGTGGGAATTTACACACCAGATAAACAGCTGAGGTAGAAACACTAAGGAATGAATAATCGAAACTAGTTAAACGGGACTGGCTTAGTCAACCGTGAGGGAGTATCAAATTTGTTATACCGAATGCTTTCTAACAATATCAACCGTGAATAAACGATGTTGCATGTTAACATTTCGTTCGATGTCATCGACACAGAACGTAAAATATACAAAAAGTATGTGCATCAGGGATGCAGAGGTAAACAGTGAATGGACATGCACGCATTCGCCTCCATTATATGGTTAGAACCATGGCCGCCTGAAAGGGATGTCCAACCATTTTTGTGTACACAACGCCGCCTGGTAAGTCTACATAAGTAGTGCTTTGCCAAAGACCATTAATTTTATGTTCTCGTTGGATGAGGTGACAGTGTCAATCTGGCGTTTAGCGATTAATAACGTTGAATTTTGAGCTGCTGCTTTACGTACTTGACGTTATTGCGTCATCAGTTTATGTCGTTTTGGGATGTGTTCAGTCACTCGTTGAGTGTCCCTCTGTCCTGCATATGTAAATGTCACTACAACTGTTACACAACGCAGTATACGTAAGTGTCAGGTGAACTATGTTCGCACATCCTCATATGTACTGAGAGGGGCGGAGTTCACTTTGTGCTTGTGATCGTTCTCAAGATAGTCTCATTTGGAGTACGAAGTCAGAAACCTATCTTCCCTTCGAATTAGTTAACTGGGTTCTCGTCAATTGTCCATCCTGTTGAGACTGTGAGTTTCTCAAGATAACCATTTGTTATTGGGGGTTCCCTTAGCATGTCTTCTATATACAGTTTATCATTGGTGTAAATACGTGTAAACATGATTGAGCCATGTTTTTACGCAGTTGGAGCAAATCTATAAGACTAGACTCACTGACCATTCCATATAACAGTGTGGTGAACTGAACGCACTATCTGCGTACTCAGTGATATGTCTATCCAAAGATACTGAACTGATCAAGGTAGATGCTGGCCAGTAATGTTAAGTAAGTTAAACCCAATAGATTAGATCACCAAAATATCATTTAAAAATACGGCTTTGATGGCACCATCTTAGGGTTTTCATTGAACCATGTGTAGTATGTTAGTTGTTCAACCCAGCGGACTGTCGTGACCACGCCGTCTAGTTACCTTCATACGAACAATTCAAATTCATATGAACGCTTTCTCGGAGGGAAGCATTTTTAAAATGTAGTCTTAAGGAACTAGTTTTCGAATCCACTAAAATATATTCTTCTGGTTATTCTAGTTCACAGGAATCTTCTAGCCAGTGAGAATAACACTGTGCGCATGAACTCAAAAACTTTCATTGCCCAGAGACAGATCTGACAAGTTGAATTACTCATGTGCAAAACTAGACGTACATTTGTCTTATCTTTA
>LUCH01002306.1:34740-51855 GCA_013368495.1 Paragonimus heterotremus
ACGATTAATGTGACTGCAACATGATGAGCTGATTGTAATATGTATTTATTGACTGGAGTCACCAGGACAGCCATTACATTTTATCCTAGAGTCATCGGACATCTGAGCGTTGCTCATAAGCCAGTGTGGCTGTGGTCAATTGTGTTAATTGCATCACCCTCAACATGAGGTTAGTGACTTACTGACTCACAGGATTGCCACAGGAAAGCGTACGTTCGTCCTGGCAAGTGTATACACTAATGACATGCAACAAGAAGAGCAAAACTCGAATATAGTGCTTCTTTCCGGAAGGAGCTGACTGAAAAGACCATGCGAATGAGAAAGTCGTAATCAAATGTGACTGGTGTTTAATTTATTGGACACGAGAAAACAGTTTTACGTATGCCCTACCCTATGTACTGGATGAATGCTTTGCGCGAATGAATAATTGAACAATCTATGGGATTACACCATGCCGTTTTATTTCTTCATGTCAGTGACATAAGCCAGTGAATTAAACGCACTAATTGTGTATCCCCCTAACTGCCAGTTCCCAATTCAAATGTTGAATAAATACTTTTGAATGATTCAGTTTGATCAGCACAATATTGGATTAACTGGCAAGTATCCTATTTAAAACACAAGAAAGGTCAGTCGAACGGCAATAAACACACATTACCCTAGAGAAGCAAAAGCACTAGTTTGTTTCATTGTTCACTTCACTTCTTATTGTCCCTAAATCTGGTTTACATTATTTTTTGGAAACAGTTGATTGAGCAAAAGAAACCTGACACAAAGAAAGTGCTGAAGATTGACTAAACAGAGGTCCGAAAAATATGCGCACATGCGAGACTACACATTCCCCAGAGACTTGCGTCCATTTGGAGTGTATTCGAACGTTCAGGTTTTGATCATGGATACATGTTTGCGACAAGGTTTGCTGCCGATAAATTAAGTTGGCATTAAAGGTGTTTAGGTTTTTGTGTCTTGTATTTCCTCTGATATAAAGAAGAAAAGTTGAGAATGATATCGAACACCATTATTAAACATCCTTTGCGCAACATCTCTATTTTATAAGAATTAATTACATCCTCAGGAACGTTATGTTTTGTTCCAGGTGAGTATTCCTATCTGATGGAAGAAGTGTATACATGCAGTGTAACAAATGGTGCACACCCATCCCCAGTAAACTTCAGGTAAGAACGGATTGATAGTTAGGGATTAACAGACAAGTCGAGGTAAAACCACTACATCACTGGATTAAGAAATATCCTGCTTGACGCCTCCTGTTGGATAGACCTTTAAAGAGAGTTCAGGATATAAGGAACCAAGATAATGGGTGAAGCACACATTGGGTTGTTAATGTGTTCACTTATTGAACCACAAATTTCCTCTGAACCACAAAACTGTTAGGTTGTAATCGCAATTCTGACTTCACCATTATACACACAACTGTTAGGCGACCTACTTACGCTCAAAACTGCGGACCATTCAAAACTGCCGAACGGTAGGTTAGCTTTGCTTGCAAACTATCAAACCAAAAACATATCAGGTACATTGTGCAATCGGATGACTATTTTTGATTACTTTTCACACATACAGGAAATCTACCTCGGGTTGCTTCTAAATTTTCCAAAATCAGAGATAATTTTGACGAATGAGGATTTGAAGGGCAGTAATTCTTAACGCACTGAGGCGTTATGACGGGATTAAAATTCAATCAAAACTAATAAACTAATATCAGGTTGTCTATATTTTTTGAAATTTTTTAAAACTTCACAGTACTCAAAAGTAAACCGATATAGCAATTAGTAAAGGATGGTTATTTCATGACGTGTCATAAGAATATCTACCAACATTTGAGGACGATGTCGTTTTACTTTGCTGGACACAGAAGTCACCCAGATCTGGGGAATACGATAGCTGTGGAAAATCTGGTAGACAGTAGTTAGCATACCCGTAATACGGGACAGTCCACCGGGTAATTTTGTATTAGTGTCCAAAGGTCGGTTGTAATCCCTCGGTCAATGAAACTGGGTGTTTTATAGGATTGGTTACGTAATCCGAACCATCAAGCCTTTGGCAACAATACCCTTAATGTACGCAGTACTCAGCTTTGCCAGAAACTGCGTTTTCTTCTTGCTAGCAACAGAGACTCAACATCCTCAAAAGAATTGGTCCATGTTATTTGGTTCTGCATTGAGTGACGGTAAAGTTTTACCCGTAGACACCACATCCGAGTTGGTTTGCCTCACTATATATAACGCTTCATATCTCAGTATGCACCACACTTTATGCGCCGAAATAAGCCAAAAAAATGTTTATCCCTGTTACTTTTTAAAAGTCGTGTTGGAAATCTACTACAATCTGCTTCTTTATATCAGATATGGTTTGTGTATGCCATGTTTGAAACTGCATTGCTACGTAGTTAATATAGGCTCTGTACAGGTACTGCGTTCAATCTAGAATTGAACATCCGAAAAAGCAAAAGAACACAGCTGAGCTATGCTGTTACTGTGAAACGTATGTAGAAAGAAAACTATGGGGAAATGAAACAAGTATTTCCACAGCTATCTACCAAACTGTCTCAAACGAGTATTGCGAACTGTTTGACCAACACTTCAAAGATAATCTTTTTTATGCAAAAATGTGAGAAGCACAATTAATCACACTTCTTGAGATCCTCAAAAATAACGCCTATCCATAAACATTCCCTGAAAGACGTGTACAGCGTAGAAGAATTCTAAACTCAGTATATAGTGATACTGCACGATTTCTGTCCGGGCAAATTTTGCTGCTGTCTTATTTATCCGAATTCTTGACGGGAAAAGAATGTTTCAGTCTACACTGTGCATAACAGAAAAAGCCGAAGTGGAATTACTAAATGAAAACACAGTAAAATTGTCGGTGATAAGTCAGACAACTAGTAGGGTCGTTGATATCTTCTTCGTTGCAATTTATCCAGTGACATTATATAAAAAGACGGTATCATATAACTTTGAGAGTAATATGTCTAATAGTGCTTCTTTGTTTTTGACTTATTCGGTTGACTGTTCAGGTCTTTCAGTGTAGTCAGCTTATACCATATGGTGTTTATCGGACTGAATTCGTAAACACTATTCCGCATGGTTCCACTCCGCACCAGCAAAGAACAACAACTAGCCTGCCCTTTCCAAGTTGATATATTGTAGCCGAGACACACATATGCATACATCGAAAGAATGTTTTCGTATCGGACCCTGATTACCGCCTGGCAAAATGTCAACTTGCACACTGTTTATGACCGAGACGATCGCACTCCGATTACGTCATCCGGAATTTACTAATCAAAAACAATTTGACTGCAGATTGTGAACGCTATGACCAAGAAAGTTCACTTAAACCAAACGGCAATTCTATCCATTACCGCCCACACGACTTGACTGACACGGACAATTTTTCCTCGCAAGTAGTAAGGGATTTGATTGATGGAATTCAAACGCCACTCACAGCCGATCGCATCTGTCCCATTCACACAGACTTCCCAGTCAGCTCTTCTCAAAAGGAAACACCCGACTCGAGTTCCGCTCATGTTACAGCTCGTCGGTAGTGCATATCCTTGCCACGCCCGAGACTAGAACTCCAACCACGCTTTCACGAAGCAACTTCGAAGACCACTGCGCTACTGGCCTCACACTTGGCAAGACTGATTCATCATATGTAAACGCTCAAGCACACTAGCTTGCGAGCGTTGTAGGAGACTTGTAAGAAGTTACTATGTGCTCAAAGTACCGTTGCTAAACTAAGGTTGTCTCCAGTGCAAATTTTCAAATGCTTGATTGTGATGACAGGCAAACCATGTACTTGAATAAAGTGATCGAAGCGCAAACCACGTTTAGTATAAACGTGCGTGTTGCCTATCCAGTATATATTTTGTGAGATATACACTTCCCCTCATAAGCCAAAGTGGATATAATTTTGAGTTCAGCTATATGGTTACCGTTGCAACGGCCTGCACTTGTCGGAGTTCTAGAATGGAGAATCAGGCAGCGCTTGCAACAGTTGAGCAATGGTAGTTCAAAAGCTCGAGCATTCCTGTGTACTATGTCACCGTCTTTACATTCGCATTCCACAGATTGATTAACTAGATGTAACCAGTTTAACAATCACACCTGCATTGTACCATCCAAGGTTTCATAAGTTACCCAAAATAAAACGCCATAAGGTGGGTGTAGGGTGACTGGTTAAGAGCAAGATACTGCATCGAATGTCATAAGCAGGAAAAAAGAAAGTTCCTAATGTGATCAAACTAGATTTTACATTATCACTAGCGTATTTATTGACTTCCACCACGTTAGCAATTAGTACAATAAATAGAATAACTTTGTTAGTATCTTTCCAGTGCATTTCAGCAAGTTGATGTCTCAACAAATTAATGCAAATTACATATCTCCGTATTTTGAAATAAGAAGTCATTACTGACATCCCTGAGTTCTTATGTATATATTTCTTGTTCATGAATAGAGTGAAACTAAAGCTGGGTTGTTATACATCAAAACTTCTCTCGGGAAGGTATACTCAAATATAGTATTTTGTTTGGCAGCTACCAATTGCCTTACACATCTCTATCAAGATGGTAATCTATGGTGTGCTTGATGGGACAAGCTTTCCGCCGTCATCCGGCCAACAATTGTAAGCCGCTATGCATATAGATGAAATCAGACAAAGGTGGGCAGCGAGTTATAGTTCTCCGGTTGAAAACCTTCTGTTTGGCTGACTATCAAGCGAGGGCTACTTTTCTATTATGGAGGTCTGTAGAATCCTTTAGTGCTTTGTAAACATAAGATTCTCCCAAAACAGTTTATCGGCATATATTCGTTGGGTTTGTCCATCTGCCACTGGAATTCGTGTAGTTAAGCATATGTTCTACACAAATGTCAGCCATGTCTAGATGTCTGGCAGTTCTTAAGTTTTAACACAGGTTAAACGCAGCATATCATTCATGAAACAATTCATCTATACTTTGCTTGATTCACTACATTGAAATTATTCATCACCTATCATTCACCCAATTCTATCGTTTAATGGAATACCAAGGTTCTTTCCTAAAGTATATCCTTTAATTCATCAGTTTTAACAGTATTTGAACTGCAGTTAACCGTCTCAAGACACTTCAACGATTGTGAACTAGGGCCACCTGCACAAATGAGCCAGATAAGTTAAAATCTAACAGACCTAAGTGCCTAGTCGTATGGATGAAATCAAAGTATGGCTAGTGAGCACCTAATTTCTAAGAAAAGATCGTACTGGTTTTGAATAGTAGCCATTAGTGATAAAGTACCAAAGCATAAATTGACGCACTCCCTTGAGGATTCAGTCAAAAAACTGGTAGTACTTTACAGGATTAATAGTTGATTTATAAGCCTTTATTCATAAAAGCCGAGACAGGTAGTGAAGCACTCTGCAAGGTAGTTTTGTTATATCCAAGGCTGTGTATGCTCAGGGCTGTCATACTTGAAACTTACCAGTGCAGCCAAAGTCTACACGGCAAGGTCAACGACATGTCGGCTTGCTAGTATCATTCGTTCCACAATCACATCAGTAATATCACCGTCTGATACTCCCGCCGCAGACATATAATGATGAAAAACATCATCCACTAGAAATACCGAAATTCGGGGCCAACATAAAAAATCTCAAAAATTGTTGACTAAAGTTCTTACCAAAATTTGGAAGCCAAAACTTGTCCAGATAACACGTCACAGTCTCTTGAAGAGTAGACATTCCGTTTATGCATTTTCCAAACCATTCTGTTTATTTCTTGGATGCTGATTGCCTTACTCAGTAGACAGAGTATGCAATATGAAGTAAATAGTTTGTTATGTTGATTTTCACTAAAAAAAATTGGGTTGACAGAAATCTTCACAGAGCATACATTGAAAGCGCTTGACCTGATCCCTTGGTTACTATGAAGTACAACAATTTGACTTACAGTTGTGCGATTCTGTCGAGCTCGATAAATAACTTTGCATAAAACCACTGAAACTTTTCATGAAGTTTGCTTCCAAAACCTGGCAACAAACTTGAAATTCATGTGACAATATGCGAGGTCGTATATTTTCTCATTTTGACCAGACATAGGCATGCACTCTAAGTGATGACTCGAGGTTTACCGGTTCGAAGCAGTTAAGATGACATCGAAAATTCTGGTGCTATTGTGTTTTTGAAAGGAAAACATCAAAAAATTAATCAACAATCCACCACAAAGAGAAACAGGTTTAGCGGCTTCATAAACAGCATGATCGATGATCATCATTTTCGGTCACGTTATATTTAAAACATACTTTACTCTGTAGTCCACCGGACATAATTTGGGGTCAGCGGACATTTTGTCTATAACCATGATATGACTTGTGGCTGCATACAACTGTTT
Source organism: Paragonimus heterotremus (assembly GCA_013368495.1). Taxonomy (NCBI): domain Eukaryota; kingdom Metazoa; phylum Platyhelminthes; class Trematoda; order Plagiorchiida; family Troglotrematidae; genus Paragonimus; species Paragonimus heterotremus. The sequence goes on from LUCH01002306.1 coordinate 41,132, forward strand.
CTCTTCTCATTAATTTACAGTTATACTGATGAAGATATTCAAACACCCCATTGAAAAAAGGAAATATATGGATATAATTCGTTTCTGTTGTTTTGTCGAACTATCGTAAGCCCTTATCTTTTTGTCAGTTAAGTTTTGTTATATTGTATCAAATTCCAAGTTCACTACAACTTGCGGCGCCAGACACGACAATTCTTGTGTCGCATATGTAGAAAACATTGAAATAAGCATTGGTATCAGTACTAACAAAACCATAATTAGAATGCAAAGTTGGTATGCTCTGCAGACATGCTTTTAGAGGCACAGATTCGGTTGTTGGAAAGAAACATGAAAATCTTTTCACTGGCTGATTACATAGAGCCAAATAGTACCTAAAGTAGCAAACATTCAGTAAGCATGCATAAATTACAGAAAACAACTCATAGGGAAGTTCGAATGTGGAGATTAAATACTCTTCATTACGAGTAGGGTGAGTCAAAATGATTTGAAGATACAACGGCGTCGAAGTTGCCTGCTAATAGTCACACGAGAGTATGATATAGTATCCGGTGCTTGCAAGCCTTTCGTATAATTCAGGTATTTGGATGTTCGTCGAGCTTGGTATTCAAGTTGCAAACGTTTCGTCACCAAACGAAGTAACCATGAGTACGTAAGCATTTCAACGTATGGGTCCGCGCGTGAGGTTTGAAATACGGCGGACACCTGCACTTGTATACCGAGGTAAGGTGACCTTCTGACCTCAATTCTAATTGGTCACTTTTCGCTGTTTTGGCCTTTGGCCCGGATTATCATTTACTTTTTTTGTTGCATTTGAAATTTACCGAGACCCAACTGCTTATTTCCATTACCTGTCAAACATTTGGTCTGTAGTCTGGTTGGTTGCTTTCTGTTGCTGTTGAAACCTCACCATTAACCTGATTGGTTCATCTTTACCCTTTGATTGACTGAGCCACTTCTTCGTTTTTGCAATTTGATGTGATTAATCATCAATTGTCCCGTTTTTGATCACGATGGTAATTCAGGTAATCTCTCAGATTTTCACTTACCACTTACTTTTATAAGCTCGGGTTTGTTTACATTCTAGTAAACTTTTCATTTTTAAACCTTTCAACTGTTCCATCTAGCCCGCCTCGAAAAGGAAAAACAGACAAGAGATTCGTTAATTAGTTTCAACTCATCGACCGGATTCCAGTTGTCGTGCTTTTAAGACAGGTGCGTTACCACCATCCCACTTCCCGATTTAGACATGACTGAATCGTCGTAATGTTCAGCAATCGTATTTAAGTTGTGGGACTGGTGGTCTTGATAAAGTATATTCATTGTCTAACTTGATTTAAACGATAACCACGCGAACAAGATTGCTCATCGCTTTCTAACGTTGTTCAAATCTGAGTGACATCATTACAATGTATTTAGCAAATCTAACAAGCCATTCGTTAGAAATGCAAGATTACTGCTACGGTCGATTCCGGCGGGTTAGGTTTAAGAAATCCCTTGTACATAGTCAGTTTTCTGAATCATTTGATACACTGTATGTGAAAGACAGCGAGTTGGGTCTATAACAGTGTCCAAATGTGAGGTTTCAAGGCATCGGTGTAGATTTATAACTGAGGTGATAGAGCGCACACCGCGTTTAGGCGCTCTTTTTCAATCACTGATCCGAATCTAACCAAAGCCCTCATTTTTCACAATTGGATGTATTCTGAAAAACGTAATTTGTTAAGAGCATTCTTGTTTCAGGCGACCAATATGTATTTCGTAATGTTGTGATTAAATTATGCAGTTTGTCCCATCTGAATGCTAATCCAAATCCCCAGCTTTTTCACCTGCAATAACCGGGGTAACAATTTTGAGTGTTTGTTTTCCGCCTAATAAAGTTCATTTACAAGTATAATAAAATGTGGACCGTTTTTCATTCTCATCTTAAGTAGAACCGAGGGTTAGCGAATAACTCTGTTTTACTGCTTCGTCACGTCTGCTGAATGAACCACATGTTACAATTTGGCTGTACGTAAGTACTAATGCCAAAAGCTTCTCACCTAACCAGTGCTCAGATGTTCGACTGATAATCTGACTTGCTATTTCGACGTTTGTAAAGTGTGGTGCTGCCAGATAAACTTGCTGGTCTGAACACAAAATGAGATATACAAACATACAACGTTCCAACCAAAAAATCGTATTCAATGAGAGGCTGACAATCGTGGGTTTTACAGGACTAATTACATAATTTTCCGAAATTAACAAATTGTAGCATAAGAAATTGAATCGAAGGTCCTGGAATTTAAATGGATGTCAAAGGAAAAACCGATCACAAGAAACGTTGCTTTGTAATAAACGACACAGACAATGTTATAACTAAACTACTGAGGACATCCATCTTAAGGTGTTCTGTCACGTCTAGGCACACACTGTAATCGTTTTATATTTATGAAGCAGAAAATAAGTGACATTCTAAAATTTAATTGTCGTTTCTGAAACATCGCAGAAAATTACATGGAACAGTCATGAGTATACATCTCTAAATTTACAGTCGACGACACTAGAACTTTCATGGGCAAATTTAAATGTGTATCGAAGTGTCGTGACACCGGCCATTTCACTTACACAGTCTAAGGTGGAGTCACACTGAGTTGGATTACATTGATAAGAATCAAAAGATAATGACCAAAAATAGTATCCATAATGCTTTCAAATAAATAGCTTTAAACAGAAAATGAAATTACACACACTCCAAACAAAATATGTCACCCGTCAGTCCGTCCTTGAAAAAAATATAATTCAAATACGGACCTATTGCGGAGAAGAACACACGCATTTCATCATCCACAATCAAACATTGTTCTTGATATTTCAAGCTTTGTTTCTGTCGGAAACTAAACTTCGCATTGACGAGTGAAGGAAATTCGAACCTTTATCAGGCGTAAGTGGATTCCTTCTATACGAATCTAGTTGAGTTGAATCGATCCATCTACAATACTGACAACTGTTGTCCAGAAACCTAGATTTTTCTTTTGTCCACTGTCAATCATGCAATGAATTATACATCAATTTGCTGGCAATCCACTTAGACCTTTTCACAGTTCGCTTCCATCTGTTGCGAAATAACCACATCTGGGTAGTGATCGAATAATTGGTTTCTGTTTTAAGAGTTGACAGTTATAACTTACAAATTAATTTATGGAGGTTCCGGATGTTGAAGGTGACGTTTATTCTGTCACTTTTAGGAATCAGTCTTAGCGACAAATTCAAGTGAACTAGGATTAAACATATTGTCTCCTATGTTTCTTTTTCGTTGAATACTCTGGGGGAATTTGGCGTGTTGTATTATCCTGAGAATTTCCGTTTTGTGCTGGGAAATTATCAAAATTTCTGCCAGGTTCCGGAACGGTAGAGAGAGTACTGGATATATTTTAAGTATTTAGCACTCATAAAGTTTCTGGCTGCTTTGTTGAATTATGAATGGCGTGCCGCAAATTAGGTTGGCCTATGTCCTCTAACCAATCTTCTCTACGGTGACCTGACTGTAACATGCAAGCCGGCTGTTTACACGTTGACTGTCCGGCACACCTGCGGACCAAATGTGGGGCAACGTGGAGACACCAAGGGACAGCGTTCTTCCGAAGTAGGGGTTCCAACAACAGTCCTGCAAAAGGAAACAACAAGAAACAAGCATGTGCCAAAGGCCCAGTAAGCCATGCACACGACTTACACAAACGATAACTAGAACGGCGTCGACAACACAGCAGCACGCCCCGATACACAATTCAAATTCAACCTGTGCGGGCTTGCTGGTTTCGACCGCACGTTACATGACCACCACAATCAGTAGTTAAGTCGAAGTGGACAAGCTCATTACTAAGTGTAGTCGGAGCATCATAACAGTTCAACAGTAAACCATAGCAATCAGCAAGCGCACATTAGCACACTTCGCAAGAGCGGACCATGAAATGTGTACAGGTCCTTGAACATGCACACTTGCACACTTTACTTCGCCTACGTATTTATCATATTGATGAACGACTCGCAGTAATTCTTGGCTGACCTCTGGCCACCGAAGAGTCAAGCGAGCTAAGGGAGTCAAGTTCTTCAATACCCAGATGGCCGGAGTGAAAGTCCTTCAAAAAGATGGATCGTACTACAAGCTAAGCATCTCTCTACAGGATACAGTCAGAAATAACAGGGACTTCTTCCCATCGCTTGTATAATTCAGTAATTTTTTGCTTCATTTTCTCTTCATTTATGAAAGAAGATAAAGTGGAATTGCTTTATGCCTTGTTTTCCAAGCAAAACTGTAAAGACACCGGAAGTGACCAACTAATGAAGCTGTGAGAATCGTCACCATCCCCAAAGTCAACGTCTCGAGATACGTATTGTAAGGTACTACACTAAATTTTGCGAATCTCCAGCGTGGATGTTCCAGATAGAGAACAAAAAGGATTTCGGAAAAACCTCATGGCCCAGTAATCAGGAACCAAAATGTAATGAGTACCAAAAAGGTGTTCACGATACCTTGTAATTTTCCGAAAGATTGTCAACACTTATCTTTGGGTCTGAGCTGCACTGAGTAAACTGGAGTTGTATCATAAGGTAACTATCCTACTATTGTACAGCTGCAATCTCAGTCAGGAGGGTGTCTGTAATCAAAATAGATTTCAACCCTGGCAAAAGTGAACGTAACAAAGCTCCAGTGCACACACTGATGAGTACACAGTCATGGCGAATGTGTATACGTATCCTCAAGAAGAAATTTGAAGAAAAACTGGCAGCGATAGAACTGTTGCACAATATCGTTAATCTAAAATGTAGTACAGTTTATTTGTGGCAAAAATCGATTAACAAGAAGTCCATGTTTACCATATGCCTTTAGGGCTTTGCCATCGCGTTTCATTGAGGTTACTTTGGGTGTCGCCTAAAAAGAACACTAAACTTGTGTTAGGCTGTTTTTGTTAAAACTTTCATCCACAGCTCCGCCAACATGTTCACAGAAACCAAAAACAACGACACACATTTTCATAAAAATTAGCACAACCTTGACATCCCAGCTTATTGAACTAATGTCCATTATCCCAGAGACCTGAGAGCACCAAACTGCACGTCACACAGTTTGGACTGAATCGTTTCAATGAGCACTAAGAGCAAAACTCTTGGAATTCCCATAAACTTCGAGGCATTTATAGATGCACCAAACGATAACCAAGAATGAACAAATATGATCACCTGAACAATCAGCAGAGAGCAGAGGGCCACATGATCTAGAATGGTTGGTGAATATTCACAAGTGCCCTTCACGTAAGTTTCACTTGGACTTAATGATTCAATGGACATGAGACGCTTGATGCAGACAAATTATGCGAAAGATTAAACAAATTCAGTGTCACTGGTGGATTGGCTTTCACCTTGGTCATTAATAAATTAAGATTTCATAACATGACATGTATCAGTGATGTCAACGGAACTAGCAAAGAACTTTAAACCGGAAGAAATATCGCGCTACATTAAAAGCAGTTGTACTAAACGAGCCTTAGAATTTCGACACATAGTTTTAATATGTTCAACATTATCACAGTTATGGCAGTTGATTCGACAAAATGTGCACGTAAGTTCTGTGTTCAAAATTACACGAGTTTCAGTCGTTTCATAAACGTTTGAAACAAATGTCTGAAGGAAACAGTTCTGCAATAATGTTATTCTCTTAAATTCCTTCTGTGATTGGCTCAGATCCAGTTGCACAGTGTTGTGACGAATCCGTTGCCGGAGATTTAACGTCATGATACCGCTCGGGTAACGGTGGCGCAAATTAAAATTACATTCCGCAAGTTACAACGATTTTGTTGTCGATCAAAAGTCTCAATCTCATTAAGTAGAAAATCTCGGAGTTGTGGTTGTTTACTAAAATTGGACTCAGCCGCCTGTGTCTGGAGTTTGAGGTCGAGTTCTCGATTATCAAGCTGTCCAGTGTGCATTAGTGTGTCTATGCATCTGTACGTCTGTACAGCTGAAAAGTTTAACCTTTTCAGTTGCTTCCAAATCAACTGGTTGTACACACTTTTTTTCGTTAATTCTGAACCAATAGTACGAAAACGTAGTGGGAGATTTCGCTGACGTTGAGTTCTACCACAGCATATACGTCTATTTCACAGTAGCCATGACAAAAAGAAACGGGAATACACCAGGATTTGAAAAGTTTTCGCATGATTTGCAATTCCGCGTAATCTCACATAAATATCAAAATTTATAATTTGGGGTGATCTATACAAAGTTTTTAAACTTTGTAGCACCAGATGTGGTAACTTAAACCTATTTACTGTAAAGTGTGTTGAAATTGCTCAAGCCCGAAACTACTCTGAACGCAGTATATTAGACATAACGAAAAATAATGTGATTAGGTTTAAACTTAATAGCACATGCGAGCGTTAACGATGCGATGCAAAGTATTAAACCGTCGAAAAAGTCATTTACAACCATCCCATTCTCATTGAATTCAAACAACCGCTGTTTCAGAACAGTTATCAGACTACTTCACAAGAAATCCTAAAGCTAGTCCAGAGTTATCGATAGTTATTTCCGGCTGGTACCTCACGTGACCAATTCGTCTTTCAATCCGTTTTGCCAGCCATCCCGTTTGTGAGGATGTGTCGTTTTTGCTCTGAAAGTAGTGGTCGACAAACGTGTATGATTGGGGCAGTTAGGAAACAAGCGCATGATTTGCTAATAGAAAGTGAGAGAAGGCTGCTAGTATACACACACATGAACGAAAACATAATTTTATTTCTTTGGTGATTTCAATGTGAACCAACAATCATTATCTGTATTTCCCATCATGAAATGGGATACAAAATACACACAGTCGAGTAGACATGAACTAAAACGTTTAGTTAGACGATATGAATAGAAACGTGGAATTTCTAAATAAAACAGTTATTCCCATGGGATACTTTGAAAGTGTTGTATTGAGTTGTTAAACTCTATATGAATCTAGAAGCAGATAGGAGCTGCTTTAAATGTAGGTCAGCAAAACAAGCCTTTTCTGAATTAGAAAATAATCGATAAAAGAAATATGTTAGACAGCAGTATTAACTATCTATTAAGAAACCCCCATAATTAATTAACATGAGATATCCACCGGTTAAAACTTACAAATAAACGTTCAGGTTACCGAGAGGCAGCTAATGCTAGCGACAATACAATGATACCGTGATACAAGTTTTTCACAAAGGATTCGCAAAGGCAATATATCGGTATATTAAAATTTCTTTCTCTTCTGTTAAAACTACCCAACTATAATTCGAGGGTTCCGATGTCAAAACAGCTTTCAAACTCTTTTCGAAATGTGATAATTTTGTCCTGTTTATCAGTTATCACAGTGTGACACGTAGTTATCGAATAGCCTGTGTGGATCCGCACCAGAGAGTACCCGTCACGCAGAGAGTCAAGCAGCAGTCCGAGTATAATGCCCAGTGACTAGTCTATATATGGCGCAATAAGTATTTTGATTATCACACACGAAAACAAATTTCCTTAGTTATTGTTTCGCTCCCATCGTTTCTGTAGGCAGATTTGAAGGAGAGAAACAAACCAAAAACCCAAACTTATTGAACGTACTTCAGAAGCATCTGAGATTTTATTTAAAGTTTATCAAGAAAAAAGGAGTTAGTTCCGTACTAAATACACTGACAGTATCCAGTATCTAAAGCACTGCCAGAAAATTATTGGAAGCAATTACCTCGTTGTCACGACCGTTTAACTCAGTCGTCATGACAACAGTAAGCGGTAAATTGTGGCGGAAAATATCCACGAGAGGGAGCAGAAATTAACTCAGCGTATTGTTCCTCTAGAACTCAGTCGTGCAATTGTTGAAGTATACCCTACTAGCGTTATGCTGGAACGAATCGACACGACAATGGCCCAACGGTCCAGTCAACTAAATCCAATGAAACTGTCTTGCAAATTCGAGGCTATTACTGAACAATATTTCTCTTTATTAAATCCACTGGCACTGGTGCACATCTAGTTTGTCCATGTCCTTGAATTGTAAGTTCAATTTAGAAATGTACATGATCAATTAGTTACCCTGATTCCCTCCTCAAGTTTAAATAAAAAGAGACTGTACTCATCGCAAACAAAAGCAGACCATGACCGACCAAAAAATAACTTTCCAGAAAACTGAATGCACCATGATTTCTGATCAACACAAATGAGTAAGGATTCGTTTAGACGAACAGAATTGATCATGCTGCCAAACTCAAACTAATTCACCGTTCTAAATTCATCGAGAAGAAAACAATGAAAGACGAGGCGTCAGTCCCGAAAAATATGCCATTCAAAACCGTGTGCAAAGTAAAATAGAAAAGGAACACTGACTACGCAAAACTCGGGTATATCTGTCCAACTCGGACTATGGTCCAAAACCCACATGATTCTCCTAAACAGCAAAGAAAAATTTGTTTTTGGAACCCATTTCAGGTAAGCGCAACTGAACTTGCCCCTGTATGATCAAATGGCTCGCCAGTTCACTTAAACCTATCAGGTTGGAATCACAAAGGTATAAGTTTCGAGACATGTTTCAGTTCATCGACTTATTATGAAATTGAAACCTATGAAGTTAAATAATGTTTTTGCTCGCAATTTACCTATTCACCAATATGGAAGGCAATAGGCCACCTGTAAGATTATGTCAAATCCAAAAGTAGCCGTACGGCCATCCAAAAAATGCGTAAAATTAATTGTTGATGTTTTGCATGAATAATGTTCACCCCTGTTCTGTCAATAAGATCCAACACTAGCCAGACTGAGTGGCAATGGGCCCACCTCTGTGATGCATCTTGGTTGACATTTTAGGAACATCCTGGAATGCTATAATTTTCGAGTGACCAGTGTGGAAATTACACTCTATAAACTCGGCATGGATGACGAAATGTTTATCCTCAATGCGGATTGAGATATGAACGGTGTTCTGTCAACATTCAGCTCGAATTGTACTACCATTAGCTTCACTAAACACGCGGATTGCAATCGTTAAATACATTTTCTGGACTTCAGCAAAATATTATCACATGTTTTGTTCTAATGAGAAGGACATGGAAGCAAACTTGGAATGATCAGTACATTTATTTTGACAGTTCCGCTCAGTTAGTTCAAATGGGAAAACTTCACACATCGTTTGTTGAGAACGTAATTATAGACTTACACGAATGAAACTTTACAAGTTGAGACAGACTTTCTAAAAAGATGACTGTCCGATATGTCCGATTCTGAAGGCGCTTCGAGGAGGCGATCTGACAGGCAGATAATTCTCCGTAAATAAAATGGGCGTATGACAGTACTTCTTTCGAAGGACATTTGATGGATAAAAGTATTTCAAGAAGGCTTCGAATACATCAGTCGACATAACCTACTTCACAGTCTAATTCTGCGTGTTTCTGTTCAACCCCTGATAGTGTGTCTCACTTCAGTGATAGAATACTAAGTTTTGTAATCAGCATTTGCGTTGACCCATGTCTAGTATCACACATTAATCTTACTATAAGAGGGTCATTTGATAGCTTAGGTAACCGTCATCCTGTATGGCTGAACAGTGGCTAGAATAAAATGGCTTCAATCGCGATTATTTTCTATTGGGACGATTTTGAGCATTCCACCAACGACCATTCGACCAACGCTTAGGCCATAGTAATCTAAATGCACAAACCTGATCTTTGCTATAAGGGAAGTTCGTGCGGACACGCGAAACGCCCGACCGATAAACTGTCAGTCTCATAAATTGGAATAACGATTGCGTGACTGCTAGTAAGTACTTATCGTGCTATCTCCATTGTTCTGTATCTCTAATCAATATAGCTATTATTTTTACGTTAATAATATTGTGATATTTGAGCAACAAACGAACAAAATAAGTATTTATGGATACCTTGAAGTTCTCATGACCTAAACATTTTCCAGCAAAATGAGAAATGCAGGAACCTGTGAGAAATGAGACTCCATCTACTCAAAGCTCACACCAAATTCGGCCAACTTCCGTTGATTGATATCACAGAATGGATGACCAGAAATGAAAAATACCACAATGAATCACGGAAAAACTTACACAATAAAGAATGGCGCTGTTCAGTGATAAACTGTGTATCTTAACATTTAGAAAAATAGCAGCTTAGTATATCACATATTTGGCCAGGATATGCTGGCTAAAACATCCATCTAAATGCGTGGCTTGCGCTCAAACTTAAATAATATTCAGCTTGAAATTAACAAAGTTCTTGATTAGTTATCAGTAATCTAACTTCTGCCTAGCAGGTTCAATGAGATCGGGGATTTAGACCTGTGTCGTAAGTTCTAATCACGGGGTTATCAATCGGAGTTTGTAAAGAGTAACTGTGTCTCCTATCGGGGCGATCGGTCAGCCTGATTATTACGCACAAGCTGAAGCTGTTTAGTGTTCACATATGATAATTCGGTTGTGCCTAACGTGAGGTCAATGGCGCAGTGGTAAACACGGTTGCCTCATGAAAAGCGTTGCCGGAGTTCAAATCCTCGCAATGGCAGGGACACCTACTATAGGTGAGCTTTAATAAGAGCGAAACTTGAGTCTAGTACTCTGTTTGAAAGAGTTTATATGGGTGCGAACAGATGTATCGCGTCGGTGACGACGGACGAGAAGGTAATCTCACTGATCCCGAATGCGACCTGATTCAATATCACCGTTTCTGGACAACGATTGTCAGTATTGC
>LUCH01002306.1:62736-96031 GCA_013368495.1 Paragonimus heterotremus
TTGTCCCCGCCAATTTGCCCATATTAAGTGGACTGATTGCGTGAGAAATGTGGCCGTTCGCCAGCGCGTATTCCGGAAAGCTCGGGATACGCGATCGGTTGGTCAACTAATTACGTTGCACAGCGTGAGATGGTTGGGTCATGTTCTCCGTATGCCAGCATTATATACTGAGACCACCAACAATTGGGTAAAACCACGTGATGGTCAAGCAACAAAGTGGTCACGAAATATGAAGACCTCGACTGCTCCATTGAGCAAAGGGGGTAGGTGTCATCTACCTGGATGGGGTCCTTGTGATCACTCAAACTGCTGGTTAGAGACGCTATCCGAGATGGCGATGTGTCGCAGTCAATGGTGCACCTCTATCCATACCATTTCTAGTTCTTCCATCTAGTCTTCTTTTATTAATTCTCAACCTTCTTAGTAACGTTTTCTTCTAGGATATTCCACGTCACTGTTGAGGTGGGCGGCGGCCCGAGCCACAGTACCTTTTGATCAGGCTCATGGCTGTTATGATGATGATGATGACATGTCCACGTGTGATCAGAATGTACGAAATATAACTCCGGAGAACATCACATGAGTTAGGTCTTCTTACTGTCTTATTCAAGAGTGGAAGTCAATTACGTCACGTCTGAGGAATGTGAAGTGAGATTGTTGAAACGTTCACTATTAAGGCTCGTGCCTACTTTTTGTTCCTCTCAACTTACTTATTAAAACCCTATTGGGTGAGAACAGGGCACGTGACTGAAACAATAGACTACGGGTCGAGTTTATAGACCAGGAAAGTAACGGCGCTGTTCCACTCAAATTGGCGTTGATAAATTAGCACGACCACAAAGTGTCTTGCTGTTTGATCTGACCTCGAAGAACTTAGGCCAATATCTTTTTAATTACTATGGATTTATTTTTAGCTTCCATCAGTAGCGATTCAGTAGCGCTAAAATGTATACCAATCGCCAGTAACTTCTAGGCATAACAGAAACTAAAGTGAATGATAAAATGGCGGACTACTAATATTCACACCACAGAATTTGATGCTTTTAGTATTAGATGTCGAAATAAATTGTTTGGGTAGATGGTGCTATCAAACGTTCCTGTGTGGTCTCCTTTCCATACGTCATCAGTCAAAAGCAAGTAGATGTGTATTTCTGGGTAATTTGTAGTACCCAGGAATTTCTAAAAATACACCACAAGCAAATAGCGGTGGTTCAAAGTTCAGACATTCGGTACATGATCAGCCGACGGCCAGTGATTTTAGAAAGGTGCCGCTTGAACATGTTATGAACCGAAGCACACACAATGATCTGTACACGCTTCCCTACCTTTGGTCAAGTTATACGAGACTTGCGGTTACTCGTCTAGTTCACTCTATCCATAATCACTGAACAGTAAATGACTGGAAATCCATGTAAGTTTTTAAGAATTGCAATAAAACCTCCAGTAGTGAGGACGTGTTTAAACCTCCTCATTTTCATTAAGGATCGGACATGGAGCCGTTTTATCTCTATGTTCATTTGGTTAATCTTGCTTAATTCACTTGCTGTTTCAATCAAACACCACACCTACTTCTTATAGACTTCAAAGTCAATGGAAACTCCATTAAATATTTATTTTTTCCCTGTCTTTACGTCGCTCCAAAGCCTGTCATTCCATTGTTTTCATTTATGCTGACGGTCCATCATTCAACTCAAGCCTGCCGGTATTTTTAAGGGGTTCCGTTAGACAAGAGAAACTGAATGACTTAAATAACCTGTCCAAAACCGGTTTATCATCCGCTAACTTTCAGGCATTCGCAGAATTTTTATTTTCGTTAACTGAAGATAGTGAATGTCTTCATATTATTAGTGATTATAACAACTTTCCACTGATAATATAGACATATATCGCTCCCTAATTCTCAGACATTTCGGGGCGTCACACACTTCTAATATAACATCGTCTGTGCATGTGGCTGATGTCTGTAACCGTTGAAGGATTAACAATGTATATTTTGAGACTCAGAGGCCTGTCGTTCACATTCTTGTTTTGTCACTAATTCGTATATGTGTTCGTCCGTTGGTTGTATTGCACTCTCGTTAATTGTCAACGCAAATCTTTAACATGCTTTTTGGATGATTGAGAAACAGTTTTAAAATTCACTGACTACTCTACTTTTGCTTTTATTGGACTATTTGTACTATAGTGCTTGTCGAAAGTTATTGTGCATCATTTTGTTGTCTTTTTTAGATCACCGTATACATGTTTCACTACACATTCACCTGTTCCCTTTTGATATTTCTGACAGCTGAAGACGAATGTGAGGGAAATAAGTGCTCAATAATTATTTCAAAAGACATCGGTTATAATCAATGAAGTATAAAGAGCAAGTTCTGGAGACCGGCAGAAGCCACAGTGGTTCGTTATAACTGTAGTAAACAGTAGCTATCCAGAAATGAAATGCGAATTCATGACAGCAGTTCTGGGACATTTTAAAGAATGTTGTAACCCACTGTCCAACAAGCCAAACAGATAATATTAGCATCAGTAACAGCATTTTCGTTTTTACAATTATCATTACGTTCTACTAACATTACCGAGTGCAATTTATGTAAACATGATGCCTACAGAAACAGCAAACGAATCAACCATTCAAAACAACCTAGGACTTTTATGACTTAAACGACACTATATGTGACAGTAGGGAGAGCACATGTGGCGTAGTATTATGTGCACACGAGACTCGCCGATGTTGCCATATAACACTGAACGTTGATAGGCAGCTGGAATCTTAGCTGTTGTAACCTGAACACTACTCACATATGGCCTCGTCTCTTGTATCAGTAGACTTTTACTGCTTGCTTTTTTCGAAACGATTTGAGTACTTCATCAGTCGCTGAAACTTCTATTCTAGGGTCGTGTGACATGATTAGAACGAGCAGGTTAGAATATGTGTCGTGCGAAAGAGCTTTATGATGGTTGGAGACGATATTTTCATGATCGTTTCAGTCGAAAGTTAGTCATCCGACATTGCTATAACAAACCATCCACAAATATGCCCGGAAAGGAATCGACGTAAACATTGACCAGTCTCGACTATGTAGACTGAACTGTAAATGTAGCCAGAATGGTGTACCACGTATGGAGTCACACTGATCTGTCGAGAGATTAACACTACCCTGGAGATACAAGCCATCAGTGGATGCCATAATGTACAAGTGAAAAACTGGGTAAACACGTTTTATTGCCGACTTTGGATTATGAATCAAATTACGGGTTCACAGCACAGTTTGTTAACTTCTTTGCTAAATTATTGTAGAGAACATTCGAGAATTTTCATTGACATCCACTATCCCATGGTGCACTTTAAATTAATTGTTGTTCATCGTCCAAATAGTTTGTTTGGCTTCCATATAAAGTTATCACGTATACCCATTAGTGAATGAGTGGAGCACGACAGAAGACTAGTGAATATATTGTCCGTTTAAACATTGCCGATCTTTGCAATTTCCCATCTACCCTCTAACGGTAAGGATGTGTAAGAGAGCTGTACGATTACCAACAGTAAGCGATGAAAAGCTTAAATGCATTAGATACTACAACGCTATCCTTAGAACGTCGATTGACGATTTGATATTTTTACTTCCAAAAGTTTAAGTTAGGATAGTTATTACGGTGCGACTAGCAATGCAATCACAGTGTTATCGATTGGAGTTAACAGACCGTAACTGAGTCTCCTATCATCACGGTCGAGTACCCTGAGGGTTACTCCCAAGCGAAAGTGATTGAGCGCTGAGCTATAATAATTAAGTCACGCCTGATGGGAGATAAACGGCGCAGTGGTCAGCAGGGTTGCCACATAAAAGCGTGACCGGAGTTCAGATCCTGGCCATGGCAGAGACGTGTGCTACAGATACGCCCTAACAAAAACGAAACTCAAGTCAGGTGCTTCTTTTGAAGGTGGTTGGCTGTATAGTATGCATGAACGCGACGGCTGTGATCAAATCTGAGTGTCGTTCAACTTGAAGTAACCAACTCCTCAACAACTCATCAGTACAGATGTTACTCAAAACTACCTTCTTTTATTCTACATGGAATACTGGAACAATAATCACCAACTCAACAATGGACTATCGGTGAAAGATAGCAAACAACTATCGAACACATGCAAAAGGGAATGGACAGGTACAAGGCGACCGGCATTAACAGGGCAGTGTCTTTGATTCTTAGGCGCTCAAAACAAGGTGAATATTTTCTAAGTTGAGAAGATCACCAAAGGATGTTTGATATTAATGAAGGGGTGCGGAGTTCGATTATAATGTTCGCAGTCAGTTGATTAGCACAAGACACACAAGTACTGGAAAGTCATCAAACGACTGTTCCAACTAGATAAGTGAATCCGTAACACAAACTTTCATCACATTTAGTAGTGTGAGGATGAGTGGGAGTTCAAAACGTTAAGACTGTAGTATACGAATCATTGTCTACAAAGGTCAGTTTGCCAAATTCTTTTCAGCGAAAGTCATAAGTAATTCGTTCACCACGTTGTTTAATAAGCATCCCCAATTGTACGATTGTCCTGACAATTTCCCGATGGAAACACTGTCCATTTGTTTATAAACCTCTAATTCTAATAGAAGCTAACCATTTTTCTATACACGGACCTCATGGATGAACCAATGGAGTAGGCGGATTAAAACTCTGACAAGTAATAAAATCCAGCAGTAATTCAATGGACTGTCAAATTGAGATACTGGTAAGTAAAGGGTAAGCATCACGTGAATACATCGCACGTAAACTAGTCGAAAACCTCTGAAGAATATTTTTCACGTGATATTACCAACCAAATCGACCAGATGAAAGCATTTGATGAATTTGCTTGGGGATGTCCATTAGTCAACGCGTAATTTTTTGATATGCCGAACTGATCATGGATACTGCGGCTCGGATGGTATGTCCATCCTGTGAAGTTTTGATGACCCCCTAAGTTGTATAGTCCATATACCTGTCGTTCCCAAATCCGCGAAGTCTATTTAAGTAATGAATGCACGTAACAGTATTACTGGCAGTTACCTCGACATCGGATTTTTTAACAGAGATACACAATTAATAGATTACCCTACTCCTCGAGTGCCAGTTCACCTGCAGTTACAACAAAGTGTGCATAAGCAAAACAGATCATGTGACGAAGCACTTTCCCAAGTGTCTGTTAGATGCAATGTTAAAACATGATTTGTTCACTGCAATAGTTTTGAAGAATAAGGTTTTATTGATTGTGGAACATCTTCTGGCAACCTGTCACCTACCTGACCTGGTTAGGTTACTTAGGGTAACGCTGACATTAAACTGTCAGCGATTGGATAAATATATCCTGTCAGATATCTTATTCCAGTTTTATGTACACACATGACACTGACGCGTTGAAAATGTCTGTCAATAAATTGATTGCATTGTTAGTGTGGGAAAGAATAGAACCATTTTTTTGATCCGTTACCATGTGGTTATGTGCAGTTTTCCAAAATGTGCTCGCTTCCCGTCAGCCACTGTTCAGGGTAAATCGAAGTGCCGTTCGAAAGTATTCAAATTTTTGGTCATAACTTCTACCACAAGTAGTACCCAATTTGAATTCCCACATAGTAGAAAATATCACATTCACACTGACAACAGTCTTCTTTCTAAATTATTACATCATCAGCACCTTTGTCAGTCCTCTGGAAGGTTAACTTTGTCACGTTTTAGACTCCTCAATGACTGGGAAGTGGGCAAACTACAGTATTGACTTTTAATCAATGATAGAGTCTCGTATGGAATATTCGTTCATCTATGCTAATTTAGTCACGAATTCTTTTACACTGTACGCATGTTACACAGAAAGAACATAAAATTCACCAATTAAGTTCGATTTTTTCACTTCATTCGACCGCCTACATACAACACGCAAAGCGGGGTAGTTGAATGAGTGGCTTAGAAACAGAAGAATAATCTGGTAGACATCCATTTGTGGAAAATCAGGAGTTCAACCGAATTTGAACCGGCGATAGAAACAGCATGCCAAAACGCGGCAAGTGCTCTACCAACTGAAATACGAAGCGACATCGTGAGTTCAGAAACTTTGCATTTGAACTCATTTCCCCTCCGAGTCCACTTTGTTATACGGAATCCACCGAATAACCCAGCAGACTGACAGCTCAAGCACGTTTCCTCTAACAGTTCACGATGAAGTCGACTAATACCACTGTTGAGCACTAAGAATGTATAACTTATACACCTAATTGCTCATAATTTCTTGATGCCACCTAGATTTCGGTCTCGAAGACCCAAAGAGGCATAGTGTAACTGATAAATCTGATAAATTGATAGAAAGCATGTGGCAAATCGTTGCCATAGCCTCAAAAACACCTGGTTAAATGCTTTGATCGATCGAAATTGTGCAATTCCTTTAGCTGCGTCTGGTTTGAGCCCAATATCTAACGATCGACGCGATAAACGTTGCTTGCTTGACGTGCAGTCATTGTTTAGTTGAATCACCGATTGGTTCAGCCATATTTTTGTTTGTTTTTCTGACCAGCTGTCTGTCTTGTTGCGTATGTTACCGTAACCAAAGTGGAACAGTTATCCACAGTGAATATCTAGGATACAGAATGGTGTCTGTTGCTTGTTGGTAGGGTGCGCACAATAGGACGCAGATGGATGTTATAGGCGTGGGGTAAACCAGATTCAAAACTAGGTTTCAACCACATAATGAAAATGTCGTCTATCTACAGTAATTTGCTTGACGTTATCGATTGATTTGCCTTAAATAATACCTCTTTATGAAAGTAAAATTGAATAGGATGCTGAATAAAAACATCAGCATTGATATCTACACATGTAACACCCTCCAGCCGTACTCATTTTTTTGTCTCACAAATTGTCCTGCCTCAGCGGAACAATATTTGGATTTCATAGAGTTTGTGCTATATCTGTAGATTTCTGACATTATGCACTGTTGTATCCTGAAGAATTAGATATCATATTACGCCAGTGTTTGTCTTTTTCACCAAGGTCAAAACGTCCATAAAAAAAAAACAAGGATAGTTCGTTTTTGCTTTCCATATGTTTAAATCATTCTGATTACCGCCTCTTTAAGGTTGTAGGGACTGTATAAAATGAAGGTATCCATGAAATTCATGTGCCTTCTGTATTGTGGAAATTGCGAAATTGGACAGACCTTTTCATGATCCAGCATTTGTTAAATCGTTCAGTATATCGCTACGTATGATTAACAGTAGACTTCTAACGAATGATGAAACATCGACCAACCTTGTATACATTGAAGATCTTAGCACAGTCAATCTCTCTGTCATGGAACTCGTAGCTGGTACCATTATTTAGGGTACAAGAGAGGGATATACGGTTTGTTGTTGCTATCTGTAATGCACATAATGCCTGTCAATTTTGAGATAAAGGCTAATGAGCACAAATCATAACGCCAAACTGCAAATATTTCTCTCTTTTTCCAGGTTTGTAAGTCAATTCTTCTAAATATCTGTTATCTCAATGTGCTTATTTAACTAAGTGAAACAAGTGAGTATACTACTGCTGGATACCCACCTTTCCGGGCGCAGAAACCGTGTGTAGAATTTATTCCAAGTTTTGAGCAATGATACCCGTACAGCTTCTGTACCAGAAATTTCTGTATGATGGCGGAACAACCGTTAATAAGTAGGCAGATATCAAGTAACAACATGTTATTAAAATCAAAACGATTAATCCGTGATCGGCCAAACACTGTTCAAAACTTTTCAAACCGAGTGCTTATAGCAGTAAATAAGAAATAGTCGTTATCTGTTACCATGATTCTGTCTGTTCGTTATGTTCACACTGAATTTTGCTTAACTGACGTTTAAAAGTATTCGTCCTTGAAACCGATTGAGCCGAACACCATTAGGCATTGTTGCTAATCATTCGGCGCGCAGCTTTCACACTGATCGATCATATAACAACTCTCCCTTTTGTTGATCCTTTTCTACATGCAGTGAGCCTTACGTCATTCATAAGTGCGTGTTGAGCTCATCGCCTATGTTAACCACCGGTCATATTGGACATTCAATACATTTTCGATCGACTGACCTTGCTTCGATGGAAGATGTTAGCCAAAAAAATGAGTTCATACAAACTTTGTTCATACAGTCCCCTAGATACCTGTTTACTAAACTTTACTGAGTGACAGTATGGGTTGAACTACCACTGCCTTCTTTATTTCATGTCATGGTAGTGACGTCATCCTTATTATGATACCAGATACGAAACAGCACAATTCTACGTAATTCCTCAATTAATCCTTTTGCTGTTGGTGCCGTTATGCATGCATGGACAAAGTTAGCAAACTGCCAATAGCCAACGCCAAACTACCCAATCGAATAATTTTCGATAGAGTTTATCAAGTTTTTTTGTAACCTTTATAGTGGTGGTTTTAAAGGTAGTTAAACCTTTCGGATAGAGTGACACGTGTTGTAATACTGTAACACACTCCTGATCTGGTCCTCAGTAAAATATTATGCGGGTAGATTATTGATTATAACGTCCGATTTTGGTTGATTATGCACAACATTTCTGCCAGCCATCAGTCATTAGTGTATTTACCCGACACTATTCGCAACATACAAATGTTACTCAGAAATTTCGGAATGTAAAATATTTCATCAAAAGTGACTTTAAATGACTTCACGATTTTTGTTGCATGCAGGTAGCCAATGAATGTCGTGCAACTTAGCTGGATGATTCATTCCCACCAACTTGGAATACTATTACTGTGTTTATCAGTGTGATTAGGTACACATGTAATCATGTTGTACCGATACAAGAGGTGCACTTATCAGACAGTTATCCCACCATCGTTCCTTCCGTCCAGGTTTTGTTGACTGACCACGTGACCAGAGACCTCGTGCGTCCGTGGATATTTGGAGATTTCTTAGGTCTTATTCCATAACCGAACTGTAGTTGAGTTTGATAACGCAGACGTCCTACGTTTCGGGCTAACTGAAGCCATTAAGTAAAGTAGTGCTGGTAGAAGACTAAACTACCCCCAATGTACAATTGTCCCTCGCAATCATGCTCTCCGTTTTTAAGCAGTTAAACAAAGGATGTGCCACAAATGAGGCCGGTTTAATCCTTAAAAAGTATCCGTGGTGAACAGGACATCTATTCAGCTGCCCTAGCAAGGTTAAGTTCCGAACCATTACGGTCAAACATTTCAATTATGGGTGTATGTCTATCTTTGAATTTCTGCGGCTAAACGATAAATATCCTGGTGTGTCTCGTCCTCAATTATGCAGCATATAATGTTGGATCAGGTAAAACGGAAAGTGCAAGTTGTACACATTTAAACCACTTTCAACCGGTGTTGTCAGTAAGTGTGTACGGTAGCAGTTTGCAAATGTTTTTCACTTTCACCTCAATGGAGGAGATGTTCTGTCCGTTGTGAATCAAGCCGTAAACGTGCTTCCTGTTGACCTTGTACTTATATGGACACAGGTGTTGACTCACGCTTTCATCAGTCATTTTTGAACGTGTCATCTCAAAAAAAAATTTCAAGTTATTCCCTTATTGTTCACCAGTTAGAGTAATGAATGAGGCTCAGCCACAACAAAAATTCTTTTCATTCACTAAATGGATTACATAACTGGTACACGGATGCATCGTTTGCGAATCTTCATAATTTTCATTAGGCTCCGTGGTGGAAGAAATCTGAAACGGCCAGTTTACGACAACACTATGAAACTCTTGACCAGTAATTTGAGTTTTACTCTTAGTCAGCACTTGCCAGGCTGATCACATACATCATATCTTGACAACGATTTTCAATATTACACGCATAATCTTGCTTGTAACTGTCAAATTGTTGATTGTATCTTGTGCATGTTATTTGTTGTCTTTTTGATTCTTATCTGCTACTTTGTTTGTTGATTTCAAAGTCAATGATCTCACGAGTTCGGACACTGATGGTGCGGAGGTTTAAATGCACGCTTGACTCCAAATTTCTTACTGTTATTCATCCATCAGCTTAGTTCAAAGTTACATGCGGTGACTGAAATTTTGAAATGCTAAATCGTGTTGTCAGCATTCATGTGATAACAGGTGTGAAAATTCGTGGTGTTTAGACATACATTTCAACATACAAATTCACGACGAACACATGTCTTCTGCATCAAACGGCTGTTTCAAAATTGTACAAAATGGTGCAGTTTTCAGTCACATTTGCACCAAAAGTTAACACTCCGTATGTTGGATAAACAAAAAAGATCATTGGGAAATGCATAACACACATGCTTGTTAACCGGCCAACGAACGCAATGAATTGCGATTGATTTTGGTGCGAAGGGCACTTAAAAAATACTAGAATGTTATGCACTTGTTTCCATTCGGTTCGTTAACATTGTGCTTAAACCTGGCAAACTTTCATGACGTTACCTTTACTAGTGTAAACCAGCCATGAGTTGGATTGTACTAATCCAACAATGATTGCTTACACTTCAAATGACAGTTGTCTTAATCACATTGTCCAAGGCGGCATTTGTAAGACTGGTAGTTTAGTGATCAGTACTTTGACTCTTCACACTACGATTGCTTTAGTGACTTTTCAGACTATCCGTAAAACAAGACTACCGTAAGTTCACCCATGACCTTGGCCTGGTTATGCGCAAGTTTAGATAGTTACATGAGAATTGTTCTCTTTTCTCTTCGACTGAACACTTATGGAAGCTTGGTTCACCAGTAATTCATTTAAAAAAAAAAACAGTGAAACAAATAAACAACATTAAAACGTACTGCATCAAATCTAGACCCATATTTATTGACTACTTCGTTTCTCGGCTGTCCGATACATTAATTCGATATGTTTTTCTAAAATTCGTTTAATCACATGACCAAGCTGCTCCTACTATTTTATAGCAGTCGTAGCTGGTGTTCTGCCATTTTAAAGTTTGCCACCATTACACAATATAGTTAAACAGTACATTCTGGAGTAGCCGCCGCATGGACAAATAAGAACAAGTAACTGAACCATAGATTGCTAGAAGCTGCTATACTCTGTCATTAACCGTACAAGATTGTTAAGTGAATTTTAGACCACTGGACGGCGGCTCCAATATTGTGCGTGAGTGGTAACAGCATGCTCACATATTCAGTTGTGTGGTGCAAAAAGATACGTCGACGTACTTAGCAAAATTGAAGTGACCGCCTTACATTGCTGCGAATAAAATTGCTGTTCATCCAGAACTGGCAAGTCATTGTTATATGAAAACATCAACCAAGAGGTAGCGAGTCCATCGAGCAGAAGTAAACTAACATATGTATTTCCTCTTAGTCGTATAAACCGTTGCCCGTCGGTCATTGCATAAACCACTTTATTCTTTCAAGCATCTGGACAAATATTGCTTTCCATTCTCAGTGATATGCAGTTTCGGAATGTTTACTTTTAAGGGTTTTCTCCCACTATGTCCACAAAATGTTCAATTCTTACCTACTAACTTGACGTTTGTCCGATAAACCAGATCAGCTTTACTTTCACATTTCAACCTCCTTCATAGTTTAGGCTATGCTTTCCGTTACCTTGTGATCTACGTGCACAGTATACGCTTGTCAACTTACCTTCGGGTTCATCACCGGGAAAACTCGTAGTTTTCTTTCCGAGAGGCAATGACTTCATGTTAACCTACCGTTTATCCAATATGCCTGGATTATCTACGGCACAAAGTCCTTCAGCCGCACACATTATGACCCTATACTTTTTGGGAAGGGATGTGGTGTTACAAGGGCTAAGTGATGGGTCGGCACAAATCAGTTGAGATGACATATGAGTGCAGTTGTTCATTGACTTCAGTCCTTAGGATAAACACGCCGTTACATGATTGTCACCAATGATAAGGTGTGCTGTGTTCAAGCAACAGTAGTTCCTGTTCTTGAATGCGATTGTTTAAACGGTGTTTTCCGTTTGTCCTTCTGTCTGCAAGTACTCGGTGCTTCCTGATCTGAGAACGGGATAATGAGTATGTGCCCAACTTGTAATTATATTATCTTTGTCTGGGCTCTGCAAAGACTGATTGAATTTGGACTATTCGTAGAAGAATTTATCCTTGTCTGTGATGAATAATGGGATTCATTTCAGCAAGATTTTCTGTTGACAGTTTACTGGAAAACCGCTTGCGTGCGATTTGGAATGTCTCCATTTCTCTTAGTATGATGGCAACCTGAACACCACTTAATAGGCGCGGTTGCCCCTTGTTGAAACTAATTCTTGATGTCAAAACGAAGTACTAAATCAGATAACGTTCCGTCTGCTTTTGTTGGTTCACTTTCATCAGAAATGTTTCCGACAAGATTGGGAGAGCTAGAAATATTGCATACTGTCTATAGATAATATTGTCTGCATATTTGTAATTCGTAGTTCGATAGTGATTAGTATGAGTCTGTTTACGCTATGATCATTACAGTTGTCTCAGGAGAAAATGGACTGAGACTCCAATCCCAGTAAAGATAAGGATAAATGCTAACGGCAAGACAATACAGAAACGAGAAATTCAAGCCTTTCGATCAGTGTTTAAAAATGTTTGACAAGTCGTGTTTGATCACGTATAAACGTTGATTAACTTATATCAGGTTATGTAAATATCCCTCATAGAATGGATAAACTCGTTCGTTGTGACTGTTCAACCCACTCAGGTCGCACCTGTGTGGATTCCAACACGTTCTTTACAGTCGGTCTCACAGTTGTGAAAACTTTCTGTAATTAGGTCGGCAGATGTTTGCATGAGGGAGTGTGTTGTTACGGATTTTGGTGTGAACGATTTGTTTCGCAAAACGGTTTGGTATTATACAACACGTTAAAAATGTAGCACGGTTATGAATCCACTTAGTGTGATAACGTCTTTTAGCATATGAACTGACATTGTGAGATAACGTGGACACTAGATTGCATTCTGTTTGACGTGGTCATCATCGTCAGTCAACAGCCAACGGCAAGCGCAGGTTAATTTGTTTCAAAATTAGTCAGAGCACAGTAAATTTTCCTCTTTTACGAACGTGTAGAGGAGTGCAACTGGTGGAAACGAACATTGAGTTCATTGTTATATTCAATGTCTCTTAACACCAGAAAAACTAGACGATATCTAAAGAGGCTAAAAATCGAAAAACTTGCTACACGGCGGTTACTGAGGGTGACTATTAGATAAAACTATCCTGGAGTGGAAGGAAAAATAAACCACTAACACAGAGTGCTGAACTACATAAGATGTGTGTAAAGTGCAGTAGCTTAAACATTGTCATTTGTCAGTTGACTATACACACGTTAAAGATTGTAATTCACACAATTCGTTGCACGGAATCCCCCACACACTGCGTCCACTGAGAATTACCACCAGCTATAACGAATACTTTAGACCGGCAGTCACATCACTTGTACTGATCGGTAGTATTAAGTGTTTTCCGTAAAGTAAATATCAATTTGACATTCTACACTGTCTGGGTTATCGCTTGCTGTACTAACGCAAAAGTCCGATAGTTGAGTACACTTTTGTGAATACGATTTCGTGATTACATTTAGAGATTTTATTTCACGAAAGTGGTTAGAATGGATGTTTCTCAAGGAAAAGCAAAAGGTTTATTCCTACAGTCGGATAATTTCCATTTAAAAGCTTCAATTTCTGACTTAATAAAGCGATAGCCATTCGGTCTTACGACAGTATGACTGGTGTGAACATGCACCCTAGAAATAATGGCAGGGACTGAGCGGAAACCAAATTGATTCATTATCCGAACACATCTCAATCTAGGGCTTACCTGAAATGAAACTCATTGAATACAAGTGTCCAGTTGAAGTCACAATTCGGAAAGTCAAATAGAAGTTAGTCGGCAAGTGTAGAATGCTTTTAGTGAAACGGAGAACAACAGTTTATGAGTGACATGAATAAAAAGTTTTGTTGAACTTCCGAAAGGAAATGGAAATCAATCATACTCTGGGCTTTTGGCAATGATTTTTAGAAGGCGAGTGACTGAGTGACTGCACAGAAAGAAGTTTATACTTATTTAAACTAGTTTTCCTCATACTAGCCTATTTGGAAATTAAACCTTGTTCGCCTTCAGGGTTACCACTTCCAGCCTTCTCTTGCAAAAACAACTAAAGCTAAGTATAATCTTCAGAATTGTAATGGAAAAACCAGGTGACTACATAAGTATGAATTGATAAGTAGATTTCAAATTAAGTAGCCTAGAGTACATGGTAAGCAACTCAACGTGTAAACGCCCAAGTTTTAGCACGCCCAACACTTCAGTAAATAAGCGGTTATTGACCAGTACTCGTTCGACTCAACGATCACCGCTGTGAGCGGACATTCCCCGATCATTTCTATACTGTAAACAGCGAGAAGGTTTTCATGTTTCGGCGTTCAATACTGTCCAGTGGAAATCGCCTACTAACAGTCAGGTGTTCACACCTAGTGCTTTTAAAAAATGACACTGATTATTGATCCGGCCCTGTCCTTGCATGTTAATTTCCTGTGCATCATTCCGAGTAAATTCATGTGAAGAGTAAAAATCAATCAGGACACGTCGGTTGACTTCTTCCTACTTCAATTGTTACAATTTTCAATTGTCTTGAAAAAAGTTTGTAAAATATGTGATTACGATGTAGTGGAATACCAGTGAATCTCAATGAAGCATGTTACCAACGGACGTGTGAATTACTGTTTGTTACGAACTGAACAATGTGCGAATTTACATTCTGTTACATTCTTAGCCCATTTAAAAAAAATAAATGCTAGAATTGAGTTTTACCGTTATTTACTGACCAGCCGGAAAGTTATTGTCGATCTGAAAAGTATCATTACACGCGAGTTGTTAATCATTCACTGGTTGAACCCAACAGTCTCCTACATGATGTGCCTCTTCGCCAAGCATTCAGTCTTCGGAGCGAACTGCGCTGTCATGTACGCATTTGAGAGTCGATTGTAAGCCAGATAATTTGATTTAATCACCGCCCGTGTTGACAGTGCATTCCAACTGTTGACGGCCTCCCTGGGTAACCGACATCCATAGCCAACACATTCAAATCCTGATTTCTGGATTGTAAGAGAGTTCCAACGGAAATTACTCTCAACACACGGACAGTGATCAACTTTTAGTACACCTCATCGATTATTCTGGTACTTTTTTTTACGAACCTAATAAATGCGTTTACCTCTCTAGTATATTTCATTCAAAATAACGAAATCCTTTAAAATTTCACCACAATGCATTTTTGATTACTGTTTTAATGCCGCGATTGACGATTCACCTGAGTCATATCATGAATGTAGTCTGCACTTGAGTTCGGATCTTGCCATAGTAAATATGATGGGCCTCTCCTCGAGTGGACAATTATTTCTACTCCTACCACTGTCCGACCCAAACGGCACCAGTAATAATAGAATAAGTTTACTGTTTTTACTAACATTTTCCGTTGATTTTATTCATGCTCAGTAAACAAGAAAGGTTTCGTACAGTATTACGTAACCTTATCAGCACAACCCATTAACGAAATTTTGTTGACCTACGCATCACCTTTGGACAACGCTTACTAAAGTTCTCATATGCCTCTCACTGAAACACTAACCGTTTCACATGTAATGATAAACCCTTAACTTGATAATCTACTAATCCATCTAAGTTGGTTAATTTCCTATGTAGGTAATAGAGGAGAAACGGAATGT
This sequence comes from Paragonimus heterotremus, assembly GCA_013368495.1. Lineage (NCBI taxonomy): Eukaryota > Metazoa > Platyhelminthes > Trematoda > Plagiorchiida > Troglotrematidae > Paragonimus > Paragonimus heterotremus. The sequence continues at coordinate 78,441 of LUCH01002306.1, forward strand.
GAAACATGCATCAGGTCTCACAATATTTACATCGGAGACCACAGTGTAACATGATAGTGCTGCGTGACTATTACGACAAATTCTTACAGTGCTTAGTGATTGGTAAGTGGACTGAAAACAACACAACGTTACAAGCAGGTTGTAATACTCTACATTTCAACCACCTCGGGTGGCCTTCCTCAGGAGTGTTGTAATCGAAATCACATTAACAAAGGAACAGAGGTCATATGGGATTTGCCGTGGTTAGGTCATTCTGCGCTGAATCTGAACTGACTGGCCTAATCCTTTGCCTATTAAGTGGGGGTGAGACAGATGTAGATAAGATGCGTCTGTGTCAGGCGATGTTTATCCATCCACGCCACACTGCAGACAGGGGTTTGCTATTATTACGATTAATACAGGCGTGTTGTGTGTAAATCGTGAGGGCTTCAGCAGGGCATCGCTGCATATGGGAAAGCAAACTCTTGTGAATCACTCCGGCTTGATCAAAACGTACGGCGTGATGAGCTGACAGCGCATGGAGTGCGACGGCCGAATCGTTCTCTAGTTTGCGAAGTTGATGTGCATCTTTAGGAGGAAACCTCGTGTGTCTTTTGTGTTCGGCAACACGTACTTTCTCCAATGTAGGTGATAATGCAATCACCGCATGCAAACATTGACAGTTCATCGGTGACACGTGGTTTACTGCGGTAACGTATTATTCACTCAATGAATGAAACGAAAAGCCAATATAGAGCCGTTTTACTTTTCCACACTGAACAATGAATTTCGCCTGATTTTTCAGCCACAGAACCTCATACTTTCCAATTTTGAATGTTCGCCTTGATTCCTCATCATTTTGGAGCTCACTGGATTCTTCTTTAATAATTGTCTGTTCTCTCCCGTTTTCTAAATGACTGAGTTTGTTGTCGGGACAAGTACTTTTTAGCAAATCAAGCCTTCAGAACTAACTTTGAAATCCATTCTCGGATATTGCGGCTAGAGTCAGTATGTTATATGATCGCTGCTGGATTAAAACATTTTTATCCTGATGGCGTTGGGAAATTATAACAGGCTTTCTTTATCGATGCTCACTTCAATTACATTTGACCTCCTGATAAGGACGACTACTGTAATGTCTGCTTCAAGTGACTTGAAAGTAATGACTGTAAGCCGTAAATCTAGCGTGTTCGTTTTGTGAAAAAAGATTGGCAAACCATATCTCATCTTCATGCAAAAAGTAACTTTCACACATGATTTATGGCCGACAGATTGCAGATAATCTATGAAGGAACCATATACGAAGCGGAAGACGTTCATTCCTATCTTGGTTGTCTCCACCCGACTGTCTGTAACATAAGAAATGCACTTAAATCTTGTTTACAGGTTTACAAATTAAAGAGGGGTGGCGCTGCGCCTTTTTTCTAAAATATCTGGGCAGTGGTCTATACAGCGTATTGAGGACAGGTTTAGAGTTTCTTCACCATTGTGCTAAGTCCACTGGGGCGATCTACCGTTGACGGCACTCCACCCATTACACATCAGAAGGTGTTCTCTACTGGAAGTCAATCGATCTCAGTGTACCAGTAGAAATGTTTACAGCGTACTAATTCGAATTGTAGTAATCTTTGTCGATTTCCAAAACAGCTCTCTCTCTCAAGCTTGTTCCTCACCGATGGATCATATGGAAATAATTCACAGTGTTCCATTGTCCCGCACCATCATTTCAGTAAACTGTAACTATAAATCATAATTAGGCAGATGTGTACATTTATGGTTTTCGATGTATTCGACGGTTTTAGCAATAAAAATGATGTAATTATGCTACTAGGAGTAATGGAATTCAAAATATCCTGAGAATTTATTTTCATAATTATAGTTAAACTTTTGTTACATCTTACAGTATCGATGTTTTAAAGCTTGTGTGAAGAGTCCCACATCGTGCGACTGGCTTGATTATACGGTAAGAAACACGTAAGTGCTCGTCATCTAGTTTTATTTACCTTCTGAGGGATGAGAAGATTTATGAAGGTGACGTCGTGGTCCCGACGGATTCATATATTGCAAATACCGGTTGACACTAATCCGTTAGAAGTAAGACGAAGCCGTATCGAAAACCATAGTAACTGTGAAATTTAAAGGTTCAGTACCATTAAAAGCATCTCATTACCGTTATATCGGCGGCTGATTATAGGTGGCAAACTAGTCGTTTAATAAAGACTCAAACAATGCCTGGAGACTTTATGTGACCAGTCTTCACGTGAGGACTGAATTGCCACCGAGGGGGTGATATCGTCGCGGTCGGGAGACAATGGTCTGTCTTATCAAGGGCGCAACGACCCTAGGTAGTAGTCAACCTGAAACCCAATACATACATTTGTTTCTGACACTGGTGATTACGTCGTTTATGAAATGCTTTCGAAGTTGACGAACGGTCACTAGACAGCTTTGTCACACGGTCTGCTGCATCGTAGTATACGAGCTATGTCACATGTGCTCAAGCATTCCTGCAAATCAGCTCAGTGATCATGAGTATTTCTATGAATTCTGATTGACTTTTGTTTCTCGCCGCAGATTCTTGTGCTTTTCAAATAACATACATGGTTCAATGCAATAACAATGTCAAATTGTCTAATATGATATAATAAATGTACTTTCGAATGCAAGCCGTAATGGTTCCATTAAGATGGTTTCTTATGTTCTACGGCAGATTGATCAGGTTGCTGTCACAGTGGACGGACTGTGATTAGGAATTGGAGGGATCGATTACACAGGGTAGATCCGTTGAAAAAAGCGAGGCTGCTACTTTAGGACGATCCTCTTGATATGTGCTTGGTCACATTGATATTCCAGTATAAGTTAGTTGTACCAATGATGCATTATTTCAGACCCAAGTTTATCATACTACTCTCTGATATTGCTGTTATATGCTAATCTTTGAACCAGTAAGATCATTAAATGGTCGTTATGCATAATCTGAAATGTCACTGCGTAGCTGTTCCTGAGAGACGCATCGCCACATTCATTTCATATATTCCCTGCACAAACCAGCTTTTTTGAAGCTTTCATACACCATACAATTCAAGTACTCAGCAGTTAACATAGTCGTCTAAAAACCTGTTTCTATTTGCTTATATTAAACACCGCTTCGTATGTTGCCTCGCTTTTTCGATTTCCTCGATTGCTTTGTGTTCAATCAGGCGAACTGATAAGAACCGTCTGTTACTAATTTAAGGCTTTTCGGGTTCATAGGATAACAAAGCTCTCATTGTGTAAATCAAACATCCAGTGCCTATCACTGATGACTGAATTAAAACTGAAACTAATGTACATGAAATCTAACTGAAATTGTTTGTATGCATGACAGTAATGCGTAACAAGCTGAGGTGACCGCAATATTCACTCCGTCTTCTCTCGCGAAATATCTAAAAGTTGAAACTATTTGGGCAAAAGGTACAACAGGAAACAAATAAGCCACGAATGCACATTACGCGTGATACTATTCATCATGTTTGCTTCATGTAAAACAAGTTGTACTAAAAACGGGAGAAACATTCAATCACAGCTAGCATAAGTGAAGGTGCCATGATGCATTGGATTTTCTATTTTCGTTTCAATTCAATTTAACCTCTCTTTAATAAGTTCAGAAACGGTATGTTATGCGTTACTGCTCCACTGAGTACTTTACAGTGGGTGCGGATATATTTACATATATATAATACATTAATTAGCTCTGTTGTTTTGTTTGTTATAATCGTTGCTGGCATCTGTTTGGTTGGAATTCTGAGCATTCCTGAGTTTGTGTGTGTCCGATTGCTAGCTGTTCCAGACGCACCTCAAGAGAAGTGGTACTAGAGACTACCGATAGTTTAGTAGCTTCTAACCTCTAAGGAGGGGATGTATAACAAAAGGATTTGTAAAATCTGTAGGATTCTAGTCCGGTTTTTTATACAACACACAAGACCACTCAATCTGCTGGCCTGTTTCACTCTTGGTCTATGAGACTTTGTAAAAGAGCCCGAGCGAAAGTCTAACGTACGACGGCTCAAGCAACTCGGTCACTGTGATTTCACAAGGGTGCCCTAATGCTTTACAGAACTTACTTCGCAACAAGCACTATATCAATCGACATATAAAGGATTTGCCGCATACTCTACCTTGCATTGGAGGTTCTGAAAATACGGCTCTCAATGTTAATTGATAACATGACTAATCGGAGCAACTGAGCGATTATCTCTTTCATAATCGACCGAGAACATGGAAAACACAAAGTGCAACCCTCAAATATTCCGTTCCCATCGGTTGAACATTTTAAATCTGTGTTTTATTTTGTGGACCTAGACAATAGCTGTCAGTCATACATGATCTAAAAATCAGGCCACTCATAGATTAAGCCGTTCCTAGAATTACAGCAAACCCACTTTATCATGCAAAAAAACAAAGCTGAAACAGGCATATTTCATTCACCTTGACGCAAAATATGAAGTGAATACCGTTGATAGGGAGCATCAACACACACAAAACGTTGTCACTAAAATCACAACTATTTGTGTAGTCCAAAACTTATGTTATATCTGCCTCAAAGTGGTTCTTATACTGCTGAGTAATTGAAAACAACATTATAGAATAGAGCTCTGAAGTTTTTTCATGCCATTTGAATTGTCTTCCTCTCCTACTAGATTGTCATTAGAGGCTATGAATAAGCTATGATCCTAACTAGACCCACAGGCAGTTTCTTCTGAGGGGTACTCTTTATGCCGTAGGTGACTTTGGGAATCTATTGGCGTTCCAACAAGTCAGCCAGGATAGAAGTGACGACACAAGTAGAACACGCCCTGATAGAGATAAATGTACACGCCTGTATACCTCATTTGAAGCCCGAGGAATTGATGGGCGCAAGTACAGGAGCGTTATTTTGTACATTGTCCACAATTCAAATAGTTCTGATATCGTCAATTAGACGACGCATTGTTTTGACCAATGGGAGCTGCTGTCGCAATTTATTGGCCTGTCTGATCTAACAGTCATTAGCGGAGACTGTCTACCACAACTAAAACGCTTAAACCTGGCGAGTGGACTTCGAGTACCAAGAATAAATTCTATAACAGAAAAGACGGAAAAGGCGTATGCATATTGGCCTACAAACTGCTCCCAGTTGCCTACTTAGATTAGGTGCAACTCCGACGGATCAATAAACTTCAATTCCAGGTGCAGACAACTATGTACCCCACAAAACCCAATGCATTTTCCTTTGAGAATGCCCTACTTAATCTCCATGAACATAATGAATCCACTTCAGGAGTTCAAAAATGCTTCCACTCACCAACATTCCAACACAGGGTGATGACTCCAAGACTCATTACAGCACGTTAATTCAGCTCTCCCAACCACTAAATTGTTCTTAATCAGACCCTTCTAATATGCTCACTGTGGACAGTGAAGCGGTCTCCTGGTAACAATGTTATATTAACACGATTTAACTGTTAACAAAATGGAGCAAACTCTGAACTTCTGTATTTGACAAAATCCATTTACACTAGACGTTACGGAATCTCAGGTGAAGGGAATATGGGGAACAGTTAACTGAATATCCCTGCTAGGTGTTTCTCAACCACAGAAGCGTTTGTATAAATGATGCGTCTTTTTATTCGATCTCGTATCTAAAGGCCTTAGGTATTCGTGACAGGGCGCATCTAGATCTTTCTGGATCTGTATGTTAAGTAGTATATTTGAATTAAAACGTCATTTTCTTGAACTGCGTGATCTGTAGGTCTCCTTTTGATATAGGCATCCCGACACAACTCTGTCTAACACTCTGCGGAGGGTTCCACATTCGGGTTACATTTGAACGTTAATAAGGGAAGGTTTTAATCGCCCGGAGCAATTTATGAAGAACCATTCAGCTTTTAAGTTGCAACACCCTCGTGTGCTGTGGAATTATTCGACTTTGCATCATAGGCTGGGATATTTAATAATGTCCAGGATTGCACTAGATTATAAATGGGTCAAGTGCGAGCTTGTTCTGATTAGGTTTTTACCAACCAGGAAAGCATAACCTGAGATCTGAACATCACAGACTCACTTGGTCATGGCGGTCGGGGGGAAAACTGAATTTAGGTACTTGTGCGGAAGTAGACTATTCTAACCAGAAAATCTCGCTTTGAACGCTCATCGCAAGGCATATTCTGCATGGGTAAAGAGAGGTAGGCAAGGGTGGATGGACTCTATCGCCACACTAAATCCGGATCACCACTGACAGGTCTTCATCGAGAAAATCTCCGATGCCCTTAACAGTTCTGATAAAAACCGGGAACGCTGAAAACCTGGAATTAAACGGCTGATAACACTTAGACGTCCACATTAAAACAGATACGGACTAGAACATCCTGAACCTACATTTGTCGACTATGCGTTGTGATGCAAAACACCACTGGCGGTTTTACTATCAACAGTTTTGCTCAAAAACTGAGGGTTAATATTAAGTTTTTCTTCGGATTTTTTCGCACTATATACAAGGAGCAACCTTAATATTTCGCAAATTAAACACTCAGGTGGGTTGGTCAACACAGATTTGGAGACAGACAACGCTGTGGATTAACTGAAACTAAATGTTCATCACCGAAAATTACGAGCGGTTTTGAAGTGCACAAGGGGCGGTTTAGCCTAAACACCCCCAAATGTTAGAAGTCAGAATGAAACTAGAGAACTTACTAGCTCACATGCCGCCTGGCCCAAGTTTGACATCTGCTGTCATCTAAAAAAGATTTTGCCGAATTATAAAAACTAGCTGCAGTTTATTTTGGCGTCTTTCTGCTAACTGACAATCATTTGGAATTCCCAGTAACAATCCAAAACATGCCTATCTTCAAAGTGAGTATAGAGGTAAACCGGCAGACTATCAGATCAATAACGTTAACTTCAGTCATTTCCAAGGTAATGCACAACCTCTTGGATGTCTCTCTTCAGGCCAAAGTAACAGCCCATGATTTATCAACCGAGGAGCAGCAGAGTTTCCTTAGGTGGTGCTCACGTGCTGCAATTATGCTGATTATCTGTGACCTATGAATGAAGGTTGTCGACAGTGATCCGGTTTATCTTGACTTTCGTAATGCTTCCGGTTAGCGTCGATCACTCCCTTCATCCACAGAAACTACACAGTCACGGCTTCACTGTAAAATTGCTCAAGTTATCAGGTAAGAGAGGGGGGATTCAACGTCAAGGTGAGTAAACAGTTGGCAAACGTTCGACGTTCCTGAAGGATCCACCTCAGAACACGTGTTATTCGTTCTTTTCGTTCTCAGATCAACCAGCTTTACTGAGTCGATGACTGCTGCACACCAACGAAATAAAACTATGGAGATCTGTTGGATTTTCGGAAAATATCAAGACCTCACATGACGATTTGAACTGTTTGGCTCAGTTGTTCACAGAAAACAACATATGGTTCAACGCCACCAACCTCAAAGTCATGCATAGTGAGCACGAAAACTATGTTTATTGTTATCTTGGCGACATTAACCAACCCGTATCTTCATCTAAACGAGACCACAGAAATTTAGAAGCAGATAATTAAAGCCCTGCAATAAATGGTACAGACATTTTTAAATGTCCTAAATGACCCGATCCTCTTAGAAAGAATTTACGGAACTTTCTACCGTGAAATCTTTCTCAAAATGTTCACCTCCGTAATCCTTACATGCGTGGGATCGAATATACAGGCGGTTATTTTAAAAAGACTTAGTAGTTGTTAAAAATGTTAAAAAACGAACCCACAGAAAAATTGTGCGGCCCAAGAAAATCGCTATTCAGACAGCTTAAAGCTATTAGATCACTTGTGGATTCAGTCACACGCCTTGGAGGAGAACTGAATCTGACTCACAAAATACTTCATAATCTTCGTCATCCATTTGCACGTTTTATGTTGGTGAGGAAAGATGAACGCCAATGGATTCATTCAAAGAACCTGGATTCTGAAATGGCAGGTTGATTTATGAAAAAACTGCCTAACACTTCTAAGTTCTTTTACGTTGAAACATACTCACAAACTCTGTGGTAACGGATGAATCAGTTACCTGATTGGCAGACAGCCTGCATTACAAGATTCTTAGCCACACTCTTAGCTCATTCTCACAGGATACCAACAATGAATTTCTGATGGGACGTTGCCCCAGTGTTTCAGTATTTTTCACGGACATAACTGCAAACCAGTATCTCTACTCAGGTGTCTTTTATATAACCCAATTCGTTTTGTCTTCACGTCTATTTTTTTCAAGCCAACGCAAACAGGGGAAGGTAGAAGTAAAGTTCCTTAACTTGCTCACAACAATCTGTTAATCCATAAGCCTAGAAACTCAAGCAGCTTTGAATGTCAAACCCGAATGGTTGAATGATTCTAACTCCAGCCCTTCAAATTCGACTTCTTCAAAACCAATATCACTAGAGTTAGCTTTAATAGAAAATCGCCATGCATGTTTGGCATGTCATTATGCTGTTGATATCTGTATGGTCCATCTTAAAACTTTATATCCACTAAGGTTATGAAAATATTGATCAGAATTTCGATTGTGAGAAACTACACCTCGTCATGTACGTGCTATTCGTAATTAGGCGGACTGCTCAGCCTTCCAATACACCCTAAGATTATGATCAGAACTCGCCAAAAATCTGGCGTGCTGGAGACAAAAAATGAACCTTACAACATAACGATGACATAATTATTAAAACGTGAATTCGCTTAATCAGTCAATAGCGCCGTTACCGCGGATTCGTTTGATGCCTCTTAATGTCTCCGATGTTTTACCAAAGGCAAATTTTCGGTTCAGACCTCGTTCGCGTGTACCTAGGCTGTAACTGACATTGGGTACACAGCTATAAACATGGATTTGTGAACATCACTCACAATGACTGAAAAAGCCACTCAACGCTTATTAGGCAGTCTATCACAGCTCCCTGAATCTGAACAGTTCACTTTAAGGAAACGATTAGTAACAGGCTGCTAGACTTTATAATAGGAATCCATCTTATTCATGTTGAACTTATGGCCGGAATGCATAATTTGGCCAACAAATGAACATTAATGGAACCCATCAGTTGAATAACCATCAACTCAGCATGTACAGTTTTAGTCTGTCGAATATCTGCGTCTAAAGTTATAGACTCTAAAGGTAATTTTATAGGTCTGTGGATGGGTAGTAAGAGGAACGCTCATGCCTTTTTCATCTGCACATCGTAAGGTTCTCATCCATGTAATGGAAGCTGAACAATGTGAGTTGGTGGCTATCAGAAGGCAAATTTAAGCAACGGTTCCTCCGATAAATCACAAAAAGTACAATAGTGTGATGATAAATGCCACTTCCAAGAGTTCCGCGATCGATCTTTTGACTTGCGGTACGCACAGTTATGACAAGTTTAAGTAATCCGTTCAGAGACAAGTAGAGTAAGTCTAGTCTAAAGACATTTCATACAGCAGTATAATGCGCCGCCCCAAAAATATGTGCCCGAAAGAAACCATGTACTAGTTTTGCAAGTCGATCACCGAAGCATTTTCACGTTCATAAGGAAGTGAAAACGGTAGTCGGAAGATAGTAAACTGTGCTGAGTATTTTTCCAGATTACTGCAATAACGCTGGGTTGACTGCCATCTACCATTGGACACACAGTAAAGCGTTGCAATGGCCAACTTCAACTGTTCCTTTTTCCGAGTGGGCAATAAATGTGATGATGTAGGTTACATCTATCCCGTAACTTCTGTGGCACAAAGGCAGAACAATGACTGACTTCGAAATGTGGGATACTCTTCCACAAGCCATTGTGCTATATGATCAATGATCAGGGAACCAAAGTGCTTTGCCGTTCTGCTATCCTGTATGTATCTGAAAGCACGACATTGTTTACCGGTAAACCTGGATGCGTCAAGTGAAAGCACAGGGTTGTGATTATATTTGCTGGATTGCTGGTGGTATGCTTAATGAACGCCAACTTGGCGGCACCGGAGATCCGGCTCAGTACTTCACAGATGGGCGAGCCCACATCAATTGCTTCCCCGCAAGTTTACCAAGTCTGTCTCCATGTACGTTCGTGTCCTATAGAGTTCCGTGATTGGAAAAATAAATTCAGTTTAGGTTTGGCATCACACACACTTAACCAGCGTTTTTACACAGCCGAACCTTAGGGAGAATGTCCGGTTATTGATTTTGTTTATCAAGATGTCTCTTATTCCTCGTTCGGTGTCACTTTAAATTCTTCCAGGAAGTTTCCATGGTAGTACTGTATATCACTGGTTAAGTTTAAACGAAGCCAACCAAAAGTAGTGCAGTAGAACAGATGGTGAAAACACACAGTAATGTTGAAGTCTCGACAGTGAGCAGGGGACTAAACTAACCGGCGTTCTAACTGAGTCAGTTAGGAAAGTTTTGGTACAACCAGAACGAGTTAGTGCAAAGAAGAGAAGAGATGTGATCAGGAAAGATAGTATGCCTCATTTTCGCAAACACAGTCATGTTTCAGGTATGAACTGTAAATCTGCCGGGACACCCGTTAGTGCAAGCCGTCGCACAGTGTTGGGAATTTGATGCAATGTATTTGATTCCATTTTTGTCCGCACTGCGCAAATGGGAACCGATTAGGTGTAAAGACTCTAGAAACTCACAGAAGGATAGTACAGAAACTCAACGTAACGTCCTTAACTGACATCATGCCACCGAAAATTACTCGAGGACAAACGAGGAAGATACCAAGATACTCTGATTCAAAAACGGTGTTGAGAGGAGGTCCGCTACTACTACCATATGTCGTATAAAGGTGCACCCGATCCATGTTATGTTGAGGTTATCAAGTGGATCATTGCACCAATGACCACACATTAGGCGTGATCAAAAATTATAACCAAATGTCCATCCACAGTATTCTGTGGGGCAAGCCTACCGTTAACTTGACGCTACAAGAAAATGTGTAAACTGAATTGCTCTGATTTTGCCACAGTTTCCAGAAGATAGTAATTTTTACTAACTTTTTTCTGTCGTGTACTAAACATTCAGTAGAGGTAGCGCAGACGGTCTGAACACTTTTGGTAAACGTCTGGAAGCTCAGTCTACTTCTATTTCTTCGGTGGGTTATAATTTATGATAGGTTAAAATGTGTATGTTTAGTGGATAAAAACCGCTCAAAGTTCACTACCGGTTTGGCTGCGGTAGAATATCCGAGTTCTGAGTTATGCGCCGTTAATCCTCAAACCAACTAGGGTTTGCTTCACGACATACATGTAAAACGAAAGTGACGACAGTTGGGAAATATCATAGATCCAATCAAACTCAATGGCGTTATGTAACTTATATCAATAAAATAAAACTCTTGTCAGTAATTTTATGCTTCAACGGCTCATGGGTTATTCAAATTTGACACTGGTTTTGTGTTGAATGTTTTGCCGACAAGATATATTTGAATTTTAATCGACGCATTTCATGGTTTTGTAAATAATCTCATGAAGCTGCATACACCTACAAGTTCTGCTGAAGCGCGCCGAGTCTGGTAACTGCCCAAGAGCAACAAATACTTACATGAGTGTGAACGTGTGATATCACTGGTCGCTTTTGTCTCGGCAATAAAGAACCGAGATCAACCAACTTAGTTTGTGGGGTTTTTATGGGCATATTTGTCAAGCTGATGTTGCTAATTCAATCCAGATGTTACATTGTTTGGTCGATTAATCACACTGCTTCTGGGGGATCGGCTGCCTAAAATGTAATGCACTACGGGACCTTACTATTTTATATAGATATCCCTTTTGGGTTGATTGAAATATTCACAAGTAAAACGATTAGCTATTTTTAAAAAAAGCTTTCATCTACAGCCACCTAATATTACCAAAATACAATCTAGTTGTCCAAACTGTATTTTTTACGAGCCAGCAGGTTATGTCTAAGTGTGGGTAACTGTCATCTAGAGTGAAACAGATACAACAAGAGAAGCAATTAGAAATTTGTACAACGTTCTTAGCACGTAATAGCATGCATGAAAATTCGAACATGTTCAATGGTCTTATGAATGTTGTCTTCATGCAGCCCCCGGGGACTACTGAAATATGATTATAAGTCCCTACATGTTCGAGCTTGATGATTATCTCAGTGCAGGATAAGTTTATCGTGTTAAGACATGAATACCTATCAGGAGCTGTTACGATGTTTAATACCAGGTAATCGCCATATAAGATTCAAATATTGTTTGTGTTCTTGTAACATAAGCAGTGGCTTTGATCGTGGAATTTTAAATGGATGCTTACTTGCCGAGTTGAGCCACACTCTCAAACTAAATATGGGCAGCAGTCAGTGTATCATACGCTAAGCGAAAATGGACGTTTATTCGTTGGCATTTCTGGTACAAAACTGTAGTGTACGACATAGGTTGTTACGGCTAGTGGTTTGCTAAACGGTTAAATATGCTGTGGTTATTAAAATGGCACATCGGGTTTGCTAACTTCCATTGAACGTCAAAGGAAATTTTTGTGTCGATCAACGTTACACACTACCGGTATGAACTTTGTTTAGCTCGCTTCTCAACTGTGTTATTTCGCTGGTTGTGTTAGGAGGCTTGATATTGGAGCCCCTGTTAAATGTTTTGTATCAGACTAACTGCACTGTTTTTGCAGCCAACAATCTATCTGCAGGAATATGATTACCGGTGGCTAAGACGCGTAATTTGGCAGTCGTCCATTCACGATATAAGTTGATGATGCTAGATAAACTAACCGACTAAAGGGTATTATAGACAGTAGTCTTTACGTATGACCTTGCAGTCGTTTCATCTTCAACTCGCAACTAAGATTCCGATATCTTAGACCCCCCTTTCAGTGTTGTATGATCCCCTAGATATTGGGTTGTTATTTGCAACAACTTGTTAGTATTATTAGTAGAGTCACTAAACAAGTGAATAACGCCAAACAACTTGTAGTACACATTACGGTGACATGGGGTCAATGTACTAACAGTAATGATCCTGACGTAATAGTCCAGTGCCTTAATTTGCAGTGTTAGTAAAGTGTCCGTTGGAATCCTGTGTGTGTCGGCTTAGTGACCTGCATTCAGAAAACACTGTTTAATCCACAGAGTGTAACACCAACATCTGTTCACCGGCACACACAGCTAAGTGGTGTTCAGTCGAGCAAAAAATGTGGTCGTTTTGTCAGCCCAAGTGAAGTTACTGTGTTGAATCGTGCGCGTGAGTCAACAACCGAGTTGGGATTGAATGTGCATTTGTTCGTGTGTGTACGTCCGTGCATGTACATTGATTATACTGACCGTAAAAGTGTTGATACACTGAGAATCGTTTGAGATCATTGTGTGTATCTGCATTAGAGGACCGCTCATCAGTGAGTGTGTTGATTTACATCATGGTCACGTGCCACAGGCAGACAGTATAGACACATGACCTTAACCAAGCCAATGTGCGGTGCTTGAAGAAGGGTTGATGACACCAAATCACCCACTTGTGGCATATCGAAAAGTTGCTCAAAACGTATTCTCCTTGAAGCTTGTCACTTTAATAGCCTCCTGTGTACCTGACCCGTGAAGACCGGTTGTTGGACCTAGTGAGGTACAACGGAAGGGATTGAGCCCATCTCAATGAACACGCAGTACCACATGAAAATCATTACTCAAATCATTAATGATGCGTCGGTTGTTAAGATCATTCCCTAATAGAACAAACTCACTATCTGTACCATGAATTCCGGTAGTGTTTATTGCTAACCTAATGAAAGCTACGAACACCAAAGGCTCCAACCTAAGTTTTTTACTATCTGCAACGGATTACCGAATATAAGTGAAATACAATAGAGATAGACACACCTGTACACTACGTGTATTTCTCATACGGTACTCAGTCAATAGGTTGTGTAGATTGTGTGTAGGCTACATAATGATACGAGTTTTCAACTCTATGCTCACATTCTCCAAGGATATTAAGCTGGAATTTCTGCAGCCAAAACTCGGACAGAAAGGCCAACTAATGTATGATGCACTGAATGTGAATGTAAAGACTTCTGTGAAGGATGTCCTCTTGGTTTCGGATTAGCGTTGGGAACAATGAATTAGTACATAAACAAAGGAATTTAAATTTTTAATCTGCAACAGCAGGTCGATTTGACGCTGAAAAAACATTATTTCACGTGTGATCTGTGTCACGCGTCAGTAAAAGTACTGTTAAAACGTTGATCACTACTAGGGTTAGTAGGACTATTTTCGAAACAAAATGATCGTAAAAGGTAAACAAAATTATTGAAGACGATTATGTACTATCTACAGAAATTGTATCAAGATTGCGCCCTCATCTCAAGTATAAATTAACCAGGTGCTCAAATGTTCTAACAAGAAAAGCGTTCGAAATAAATCAATCAAAACCCAACCTCACAAAGTGGTCATCAATCATTAAAATGGTCCTATATAGTCGAAGGCGAGAGTAAGTCAAACGCTACTAAGCGAGACATTTTCACTGATTTAGCCATGATAAAGACGAAGAAAAAGACACATTCGTTGCATGCAACCATGACACTAAATTCAAAGAATTCTTCACAATACTTGTCAGGAAACAAAATAAAAATAAATTTGGGACCAAATTTCTACAGACAACCCAAAAATACCTTCAGCATTTGACTTCACATCAAGTTCAACAATTACACATCAGTTTCATTCAACAACGTTGTTTTTATAATGCAACAGCTGAGTTCCACAGTGTTCGACTAAAGGATTGGGTAATCACTGATGTTAGAAGATTCTAGTAAGTTGTCCCTTGATAAAGCATGTGATCTTGTACCAGCAAACATTGGTAATCAGGAAGAAGCTGAACGAGTCGTTGTCGCTCAAATAAAATCCTCATCATCTGCTGTTTCCCTTCAAACCGCCCAATGTGAACGTGGGTACTGACGTAACAACCATCAACGCTTTCCCGACTGTTAAAGTTTATCGATTGTCTACTGCTGTGCACATAAGTAACACAAAATTTGACGTAATTTTTTCACACAAATCATACTTCGAGACTATTTGCTTATTATTATGGCGCCAGTCTCCTCTTGTTATTTCTTGAGTTAAGGTAAGGCTACATCTTCCCTGTATTCGTACAGTATTCTTCAAACTACGTGCTCATATATTGCCACAGAGTGTAACACTTCCGATCACGACTAGTTTGCATGATTTGTCTTATCGTCACTCCGTAGTTTCGTCAGTTCATCCTTCATTCTACATGTATGAAGGTAATTTGAAAAACATTTTGCACAACTTGTGATGTACGAACACTACGCCGCTCCCAAATGTTAGTGGCAGTGCACCACAGCAGTCCACGCTCCAATCTGTATGATTGAATGCAGTGGCTTCTTACAGGGGTACACCCTGAAGGAATGACAACAGCCAACATCCAGATAGAAGTTCTAAAGTAATATTATCTAGATATTTTGTGTGGCCATACTGCAAAACTTTCCGCGGACTATCTCAAATACGACTGAAAACAAACGCCAATGCATTCAGCGCTTCATAATCACCACAGCAGCCACCACCCAGGTGAGAGGTTGTTTCTGGTGCCCTCCAGTAAGTCCTTTGGAGGATCTGATCAAGTCGAATTGTTGTTCACAATAGGTGCATCTGTCGTCTGCAGTTTTAAGGGGGTCAGATTTATTCCTGTTCGAAACAACCTATGTACAAAATATGTACAAACTATGTACACTCCTTTACCGACCACAATCGAATCAATTTTCAAATTATCCGGAGCAAAGGTTTCATTGAAACCTGATATTATAATTGTGTATTTTCACACGCCCTCAACCGTCAATTCGAAGCCTCTGACAACATTGCTGACACAAGACGGTATATGACAACACAAGATGTTTCCAATAGATTTTGATGCCACCTCTGCAACAGGGCAGAAGTTCATTATTCTTGAGTTAGCCAATTTAAAATGGTGCGTTGAATGCTAGTTGCAGAACCACATGAAAACCGTTATTTCAATCTATGTTCAATACTTTGTAGACTAAGTGACTCCTATTTAGTGCTTATCCTTGGAAAAAGCCAGTTTCTTGCATAGCATGTCAAGTTTTCCAACCACGGGACGTTAGTTACATCATGAAGATGTGCTATTTTGGAGAGTCAGTGGCTCAGAACTAAAGAAGATAGCAAACATTTTCCTATTTTTCTTCCAAATTCCCTGAAATACTTAAAGATTTTTGCCATCACTTTACGATATCTTGTGTAAGTCAACTCGTTAGTACCTACTGTTTAGTAACTGACTCAAACAACGGTCCCCTCTATTTTTATAGTATCCTTTGCTTACGAATAGTGCTCAACTTTTCGTTCGAAGATGTCTCAAAAGTTAATTTGGGTGCAGTCAAACTGTAAGCATAAGCCTACAGGCAACGCAAAGAACTAAGTGCTTTCACGTTTGAAATAAATGTAAGCGCGTAATCTGTGATCAGCTAGTACTTGTGCAAGAAAAGATCTCACAGATGGCATGGGTGAGCATAAGCCCTTATTTAAGCAAGTGCGTTGACTGGGGATAAAATGTTCAGCTCCTATTCTAGGACTGCTTTAGCGTGTGATTTCTTTTGACCCCCTAGTTACTGACCATGTAATAAAGGAAAATTAATGCGTGTTTCAAATGGTCGTTCTGTCTAACTGACAACCCATTCTACGTTCGCAAAACTTTCGCCAACCATTCCTTACAGCATACATTTTTGCACTAGACGTTGAAGGATTTGTATTCGGGTTCAACCTATACAATACAGTGCATCTAGACATGTTTTACTTTGGGATCCTCAGAGAAGCTACTGCTAATCACACAGTGCCTCTTCATACGGTGTTTATACAGATATACCTATTATTATGCCAGGTGGACAAAATGTCACGGTCATGCTTGTCTTCACGTCTGGTAACTGCCATGCCCCTGCTAACTATCTGACACTCAGTCTTTCTGGCGTCTCACATCAGATAATGGAGCATATGTTGAAATGTACCCCACCCATCAAGCAGTTTTTACGGAATGATCTTTTTACTTCTAACGACCTTGGCTCCCGTTCTCGTCAGTTGCATAACAAATAGGTTTATCTTCGTGAATAGCTTGGCAGAGCTCGAAGGAGGTGGGTTAATCTCAAATATAACCCTAATGGACTCCATGGTGAACTTTGATCGTGTCTACTAAGACCCACCTAGACACTAGCTGGAAGATTCGTGGTATCTAGAGTTTGGCATTTTTGATGTTAGAACTTTTAGAGTTTAGGCCGGATTATATCGGTCATCTCCTGTTTGTTTTCAGTGAGATGTATTTGAGGACCAGTGCTGGCTTCTCTATTATTTTTTATTTTCATCCACGACTTTTCGGACAATATTTCCAGTGACGCTGTTCTCTACCGTGGCTACCTAAAAATTTCTACCGTCAGCGATTCCAATGTAAAACTGAGTGCGCTTGATGCGATTAGACGCTGACAAGAAGGTGAGAGTCTCCTGTTAAATGACAGTGAGTGTACACATTTGCTGCTCGGTGAGGATTTTGTTACTGCCTTTGTGATTTGTAGTGCGCTGGACCCGACTTATACTGCTACCTTGTCGAGGTGGTCGGGCTTGTGTACTGTTTTTATC
>LUCH01002307.1:3502-21002 GCA_013368495.1 Paragonimus heterotremus
TGTGACTATCGCTTAACAAATCGGTAAAGGTCTTCAGCAATTGCGAACGAGGCAGAACAAAACGGCAGTAGTAACTTACGATGTCTAGGAACGGACGTAGGCTTTTCCGGGGTTGTAGTGGTGGATAATTGTCAGGGGAATCTACTTCCTCTAGCAAAGGTTTAATGCTGTCGCGAGTGATTCGGTGACCCAAAAAATCTATGGAGTCTACTTTAAAAACGCACCTCATCGGATTTAGTTCAGTGTAGTTCAGTTCAGTTTCCAGGACGGAACGGCTTCGGCCAGAAATTGTCCAGTTTCTTGCACCAGTGAGCTTCTTAGGGTGCCCAATGCTGCGACAATAATGATGAGAGTTTCTTCAATTCCAAGAGTTAGTATGAGGGCTACCAGATAAAAGCAAGAGTTTAAGCTCAGTGTCATTAGAACACAACAGGTTTACAGCTAACACCCATACGCAAGTTTATCTTCTCATTGAAATAACATAAAACAAGGGTTAAGTGTAAGACCAATGAGGGTTTGATTCCTATTACCTATATTTCCAGATGCTAAGATTAACTTTGTACATAAAATAAAGGCAATGAATAAGGTTTAAAAGGGATAACAATAATGAAAAATAGAGATGAAAATTGACTGAATTAAATCCATGACAGGGAAAGTACTTTGGAAACTCATCCAAACTAAACCCTCACAACAGATCCGGAAAAAAGATGGCCATCACTCATCCAGTTTTCTTTTTAACTCTGTCACACTATTAGAGGATACTACACTCTGTGGCAGCATGTTTCAACAGTTGGTGACTCGACATATTAGGAAGTTAGCCCTAATCGATGTAGCAGCCCTCTTCTTCTCCAACTTGAAACTGTTGCCTCGGGAGTGTGAATTTTTATACAAGGTGAACAGAGATTTCCCTCAATTCCGGTTATTCCCTTGAGAATCTTGAAGGTTCTTGTGGAGTCTCCTCGTACCCTCCTTCGCACAAGAGAAAACAGATCAAGATTTCTAAGTCTGTCTTCATACGAGTTATCTCGCATTCCCTCAAGCAACATTATAAAACTTCTCTGAACCTTCTCAAGTAACTTCACGTTTTTAACCTTATGTGGGCCCCAAGCCTGCACATATTATTTCAGATGTGGCCTAATATAAACTTTATAAAGCGGCAAGAACACCTACGGGTTTCTTGACACGAACGTTTCCTCCAACATACACAGCGCTCCATTTCTATTTCGCACCGCTTCTATACAGTTTAGAAACTTTGAAGTTCCCCTCTATGAGTACTCTCAGGTCTTTAGTTGTTTCTACTCTCCTCAGCCCTTTCTCCTCCCCCTCCTTGCCAAAATACCCGACTGACATGGCTGTTCCCCAGCAAGCAGCTGGTTACACTTGCCTACATTCAAAGGTAAGTGCCATTCATTTGACCACGTCTGAACAGTATTCAATTCCTCCCACATGCTCGTGTTGTCAGGATTTCTTACAACCTCCACATCGTCAGCGAAGATGTAGCAGGGACACTTCAAGTTTCTGGTGAGATCATTGGTGAACATTGACAATAATACTGGTTCAAGCACTGATTCCTGAAGTACCCCACTAACTACTGCACCTCCTGTGGACTTTCTCACTGCTACCTCTACATGGAAGGTGCGACTTCTCAAGAAATCCCGTATCCATCCTACCAGTCTTCAATAAAGACCAAAGGTCCCCAGTTTGAGGACCGGCAATCGGTGGTTCACAGAATCGAAAACCTTCCTGAAGTCCAAGTGGCAAGCCTCAACTTCCTCTTCCCCAACCAGTATCTCTGTGATCTCATCAAGGTAGCAAATCAGGTTGGTGAGACGAGACCTATGCCCCGGAAATCCGTGTTGGCCTGCAGAGAGAAACCCATGTTCAGTAAGGTGTCTCACAATCATATCCTTAATAATTCTTTCTAGCAGTTTCAATACAACTGATGTGAGAATTACTGGTCGATAGTTGCCCATCTCGTGCTTCTTACCACCCTTATGGATGAGTATAACCTCTACCCTCCTCCAATCATCTGAGATGATGGCCATCTGCAGGGTAAGATTAAACAATATGGCGAGAGGTTCCCGTAAAACATCACTGAGAGGTCTTAGTGGCCTCGCATGGATACAGTCCAGCCCCACCGCCTTATTCACGTCTAGCTTATCCAACCTATCCTTGAACTCCTCCTCTTTTATTTCAACGTCCTCCAACATTGGTCCTCTTGCAGTCCCTGTGCTGAGTCTCACTGTGGTAGATCCAGAGTCCTATATACGTACTGTCTCAAAAAACCGGAGGAAAACCTCTGCTTTTTGCAGTGGTGATTCAATAACATTGCCGTCAGTATCAACAATGCTACTCAGTCCTCTCCTAATGGCCCGTTTGGCCTGGACATAGCTAAAGAAAGCTTTAGGGCTCCTACTGTGGTTCTCCCCCGGATTCATTTCAAACTTTTTCCTACATCCATTTTGCATTTCAGAATACCTCCTTCTAGCCGTCTTACACTGACAAAACCTGATGTACCCTCTAGACTGTTTGTATGCAGCTGAGGCTTTCTTTTCGCCCCTCAGTGCCTTTTCAACCCTACTCTTCCACCACAGAGGCTTACTTTTCTTGTCTGCTGCGTCTTAATGGTGCATGCATGTCAGTTAGTTGCACAAGATTATCTTTAACTATGGCTCAAATTTTGTTGACACCATTGGTACCATGACGATCTATCCAACTCAACTTTTTTGCATCCGACCTTGGTTGCTGTACATTCATGCTTTTAAAGAATCTACGATATTCGACAAAGCCGTGGCGTATACACAACCAAATTTCAGACGTATGGCTCCATGGTCACTCCTGCCCAAGGGCGTTTCGACCTTCAAGTCCGATACTCCGCTGGTATTTCGTGTTATAACAGGATCCAAAACGGTATCACTTTGACCTTCCCTCCACCTGGTGACCTCACTGACATGTTGAAGTAATGCCTTCTCGTTTAGAAGACCAAACAATACTTCACCAAATGCACCACTGGCAGCATGCATCAGTCTCCAGTCCACTTCTGGAGCGTTGAAATCTCCTACAATGAGGAGCCGCTGTGACGTGCTCGTTTGTCTTCTAAGAACATTGAGTAGTTGCTCATCGTCCTGTTGAGTGGAAGAGGGACTTCTGTAACCGCGCAAGAGCAGCAACGTTGTTCTGCTATCTGCCAAGGAACAGCTTGATAGCTGAATATTTCCCACATTAAAGTCTTCTTCTTGGCGCTGCCTATAATGCTGCGATATCAACAATGGACCACCTTCACCCCTTCTGCCGTCCTGTCTATCTACCCTGTGGATCGCATATCCCGGTGAACATGTTATTGACGAGCATATCCTCTCGTAAACAGGTCTCAGTAACTTCAACGACATTCTTCCTTCCAAGATCCTCTGAGAGCACACGCCATTTGTTCCTCAGACTACCAGCATTGCTATACAGTTCTATCAGAGACTTCTCAGAAAATTCAGAACCACCCTTTGTTTCAACCTTCTTGACTCGAGGGGCGGCGCATGGCTCAGGATTTACTCCTGAGCACTCTCCCCGTTGTTTACAGAAGGTTGTCCAATCCTCCCTAGCTTCAGGCCAAACGACCCATGTTGAGTCGCCTTTAAAATGGGTGTAAATCTTCCGTCTCTCTCCCCATTCTCCTGTCTCACGAGTGTGCGTGTTGACCGTACCTATGGTACCAAATCTTTAACGCATTGTTGCGGCGCAATTGGTGATCCACCACCACTGGGGCGGCTAGTATTCTCCCACCCAGCCGAGTCGTCCGATGTTACCGTAACTCGATCTCGTGTGGCCGAGCATACCTGCCCTGCTGCCGCCAGGAATCTATCTCGGTGCCTGGGGTTGGCGAACTCAGCTGACATAAGCCTAGGACTGTATGTATTACCCTGCCATTCACCCGATGTCATCCCTCGTTTAACAGCTACATGCCCAGGAATATTTACCTTCCTTATGAGGTTCACCACTTTTTTTCTAGCTTTACCTTCTTTTGTAATGGGCTCGGGGATGCCTCTGATGACGACATTCTTATTTCTATCAAGGACTAAGTCCCCTTTAGTTTCGGGCCCCAACACAGCTTTGCCAAAAGCTCACCTTGGTTATGGACCTCCCTAACTCTTTGTTCTTGGGCTTGTATTCTGGAATAAATGACTTCAACCGGCCCCTCCAGTTTCCTAAGCTCTTTTCTTCCCCTGTCTACATGGTCTTCGACCGATTTCCGGTTACTCACAATTTTGTCTTCTTTCCCACTCCACTTATTGCCTTTTTCCCGTCTTACGACAGTCACTTTTCTACAACTCACCCTGCTAACAGCGATGACATTTAGTTCAGCAGTTTTATATCTTGCCTCATTGATTAAACCTTGCGAGTGGTTATGTCTGTAACCGCCTTTCTCCCTTCCTTGCCCCGGACTCCATCAGAGCCGTTCACCTCATTGCCAAGTTTCCCCTTAGTAATGGGAACATTCGGTTCATTACCCCTCACTCCCCTTTTGCTATCATCTACATCGTTGTGTACAAGGGGCGGTGTGCCACTACCAGCCTCCCATTCCTGGTTTATTCCAGTGTTCTCAACAGAAGCACAAACGCGCAGTTTACCTATGCATGACCCGCAAACCTAAAGCAGCTTCTTATGAACCACATATAAGCCATAAGCCCATTTCGAGAGCTTGCCACACCGACGGTGGAACCACTTCGCACACCCATTACATTGTATACTCTCGGCACCGACCGCCATGTAACGCTTGTTATTGTCGCAACCGCCAACTTTCAGGATGACTACCTGAGTACCTTCTCCTGGACCCATGCAGAAAATTTCCTTACGATTCAACTGCTGTTAGTATCGGTTAAAGAAAATGGCTCACGAAAAATAAACACCTCAGTTGGAAGGAAAAAACCAAGTGTGCCGGCCTACATGTAGCTCACCTGAACAGTAAATCGTCATACAGCACTTTTGATTGCTCCCACACCTTTTGCTAATGTTTCTGGCGCCCCTTAGTCGTCCCACAAGGATGCCTTTTTCTACATTTTTATGAATATTCCTAGTGGAGTCCTGAACTTTTTCCAAATGCGCAATCCCAGTGATGAATATTTCTTTCCCGCGCCGGAGATTCAAACCGCCCGCTGCCACATTCCTTGATCCATAAAACGCTGGAATGTTTCAGCTGCATTTCGAACACCGAAAAGCATTCGAAGGAACTCGTACAAGCCAAATGGAGTTGTTATCGCAGCCTTTGGAATGTCTTCTTTAGCGACGGGGATTTGGTGGTATGTACGCACCAGGCCGAATTTACATAAAATGCGTTTGGAATGGAGAGTCAGTGAAAGGTCATGAATGTGGGGAATGGGATAACAGTCGGGTACGGCAGCATTGTTGAGTGCTCAAAAATCACCACGTGGTCTGTAATCGCCTGGTGTTTTCTAAGAGACCAAATGCAAGCGAGAAGGCCATGCGCTCTTGGATGGGCGGATAATAACAAGCTGGAGCGTGTCGTCAAATTCCGCTTTAGCAATTTTCAGCTTTTCGGGGTGAAGATGTCTGGGGCGAGCGGTTACTGGTTGTCCTTTGGTCACTATGGTATGTGTCACGTCATGTTTCACGCAACGGTGATACAAAGGTTGTTGTACAAAAGTGAAGCATCGTTTGTAGACAAAAATAAGAAAATCTCTACAAGGTACAACAATGGATGCAGAAAGTGTGTGACGGACACGTGAGGCAACAGAGAAAAACCAATGCTTCAAATATCAGCAACCCTGACAGTGATGATTTTTAATGCCAAGTTGCTGCTTTTTTCTACACATTTTATTTAATACATTTCTTTCTATACAATCATTTCGATGCCACGCTAGAAAGAGGTAAAATTTCATATAGTCATTAGTGACAAAGATGTGCCAGTTAGGGACACTCAGGGGTGCGCGGTAAACGTTCGATAAGGCTTTAATAGGTAGTATAAAAATGTAAACTGATTTACAATACTATATGGAAGCCCTGGCTGGTTTTTCTGCTGAGTCTCCTGTGAGTGACCAGAAACTGTACAGTTAGGACTCTCATGGGACACTCAGCGGACAGTCGTGCTGGCTAGGGTCGCTCATGTAGCATGCTCAGAGACGCGTATCCAAAATTACATTCGCTTCCGCATAATCAAGAAGTAGGTAATCGGAAAGTTGATGCTTTTCTGGATCTTAATCATACATATGGATGATGTTGGACATCAATGAATGAGCTGACTTTTGTTGACCTTGAGGGGGAGTTATTTTCCGCGCGAGACCAAGTTTGTCGTTTTGTAATACAATTCACTGTCGGGTGATTGACGCCATTTTGGTTTTTGACTGTGTAAGTTGTGTGCATGACTTACTGGGCCTCTGGCTCATGCTTGTCCGTTTTTGTTACCATTCCAGATTTCCGTTTGGCCCTCGTCCTTCAGAGAAACGCTGTTCCTCAGTGCCTCCACTCCGTTGCACATTACAGTTTTCCGCTACACTCGGTTCTCCCAGTTCGTTTTGATGGCACATCAGAAGCCTCAGAGTAGTGCTGCCAAGGCGCTGCAGAAGGAATTAGCTGACCTTCATGCAACGCCGGTTGAAGGATTCAAAATAAATCTTTCCGCTGTGGAAAATATGTTTGAATGGGACGTATCAATTTTCGGTCCTCCTATGACCCTTTATGAGGGAGGTTATTTCAAAGTAACAACACTTCGTGCATAAAAATAATTTTAAGGCTCGTTTGTGTTTTCCGAATGATTATCCATACAGCCCTCCCACCGTACAGTTCCTGACCAAGATGTACCATCCCAATATATACGAAAATGGTGAAGTGTGTATTTCTATTTTACACTCACCTGGTGATGATCCTCAAAGTGGTGAACTTGCATCTGAAAGATGGAATCCAACCCAATGTGTTCGGTAGACATTCAAGTTTACAATGGCTCTATTTTGTAGCACAATATTGTTAAGTGTGATTTCCTTGTTGAATGAACCTAACATTTACTCAGCTGCCCACGTTGATGCGTCAGTCTCCTACAGAAGGTGGAAAGAATCCAACGGCCGAGACGATGAGTACGAAAAAATTGTCAAGTGAGTTCTGGTTCCATTAGTTCAGTCACTAGTGCACACATCCGTTCCTGTCTGAAATATCCGTGTAGACGTGCATTTTTAAACGTCACTAATACATTCAGATGAGATGCATACCAATGGTGAAATTGGATTGGGATGTTTTACCCTCCGTCAATAGGATTGACCAACAATGCCCTTGAAATCATGTACTGGATATTAGTGACCAAAGCGACATGACAGCTCCTCTGAAATGTAGTTATTAAGTAATCTTGAGTTCCGCTGCTGGCGAACACCCTCGTGGCTCACTGTCCTGTGACAGCGATTTTTTATGCTCCGAGTCAGTGCTTCAATGCCATCTTTTTCTGGAAACTAATAACTTATCGATTAGAAACTTCCGAAACCCCGACAATCCTGTCTTTCAGGTGGCGTTTTACTCATTGTTTCTAATATGTAACTGGTACTGTTGGGAAGACATCATTCTTTTGTCTATCGCGTCCAAGTTACTCTGTAGTTCTATTTTACGTCGGCTGTGAAGATTAGAAAGGGTTATGATCCAGTCAGGTATACATTGTTAACATTTCCACCCTACAATCAATCTCTGTTCACCAACACTTCTAGAGACAGCGGTCGTGTGTGATTCTCCAGACATAATGGCTGCCATGAACTTTGGGACCTCGTCTTTTGAGTTATATATCATAGCTAACACAAAAGGATGCCACCAATTGCAAATGTACCATATGCGAAAAGAAAAAAGTTGTATAGGACAAAAACGGGACAGATGCACACCGATGCACACACATTCGTAACACGAATGTCGGAATTCCTGTTGTTCGCCATAACAGACAACGTCCGTAGAAAAATGTCGAGTCTTTTGGACCCCAGTCGGATTGCCGAAATCGCAGACCATGCTAAGTGAACTGAGCTGGTCTACTGGTCTGTAAGAGATGCGTTTTCCGTTTTAGCTCGTAATATGCCACTTCTGGACCTCAGTATCAGAATCCCAATATGCATATTCTAACCTTGTTTATTACAAACAGTCCTGTTGAGACGAGACCGTTTTACTTACTTGGGTGCTGTCATCCCATCAGTATGTCATGATGGTAAAGTGATACGAACAAGAGTGGGATATGTATATGTGGTTTACGCCTACCTTCACCATCTGTAGCGTCAGCTACAACTCGGCTATCACGAGTGAGAAGTCTAAACCAATTGGATGTTCTTTTCATCTGTGGTTCGGAAACAGCCCGTGCTCGGTGAAAATGTGTGCAGAATTTCCGTCCTCCACTGTCGTTTCTTCCTTAGGTAACCCGCGTCCTCTGGGTTAATCACGTAGCCTTTCGCATGAATGCGCCCTTAAAACTGAAGGCATAATTATTAAAATAATGTACGTAATGTTTGGATCACGTGATTTCTGTGTCAGCTGAGTGCTTACCGCACCTGACACTTTACTGGGGTTGTTAATAATCTGACAAATTGCAAGATATTTAAACAATTGCACAGTCGCGAGTTCTGGAGATCCTAACCCCTTCGCTGCGTAAAGCCTGTAAATGTTTTCTGTCTGGTTGGTACCTACGTAACTACTCATAGATTAGAACAAACACTCCAGTGTTTGGTCATTAGTGGCGTTTCTGGTTGCTGACTTCTGTGCAGTTTTCTTCTTCATTTTTTGGGATATTGTTTGCCACTTGCGGTGAACAACGACTCAGGTTACCGTATCGTCCGGCGGTGTGTACATTTGTGTCCGCAGATTGTGCGTACGAAGTCTTCAGTTAGTTGATGTGTGTAACTTGAACTCTTTTACGGGAAATGCGGTTACAGAAAATATGACAGACAGCCGTCGGCTAAGCATAGGATTGCCAATGCTTCAACCTCTGTCGCCAGATGTGTGTGCAGAATCACAAGTGGTACAGAGCAAATCAACTTGTGCGCTGGCGCTCTTTCGTTCTGGTCACTATGTCAGTTTAATCCGGTAACGACTGCCGCCAATCCTTTGTCGGATATGATGATTTGTTTAATATATTCATGACTGAGGTGAAAATTCACTTGCTCTCTTATGGGATTGTCTAAAATACAGCTGTCCTCTGAGATTGCTAAATGTCTTGAAGGTGACGGAAATAATTTGGGCTTAAAAGCTTACTGAAGGTCGTCTGAATTGTCATAACTAAACACGACTTTCATCGTTCCCAGTTTCACTAGCTGGTTCGAGCCGGTTAGATCACCCGTTAAATTCATCAGTCCACCTATCAAATCGCCGCAATGAACCTCAACTTCGCGTGCTAGTTTTCTTCTTGCACAGTTTCACGAACCCCACAATGATAATCAGTACAGCTGCTAATCGGAAAAGAAACACTTAACCATTCAGTGATAAGTGATTTTACTATTTATTTGGCTCATCCGGTCTAGTATTCCTCACGGTCTCTATCCATACCCCTCGTAATCTTGCGTTTCACTTTCACATGGTTGCGGTGTTCGTAAGAAGGCAACCAATTGCCGTTTGTTCACTGAGTATTTATGAACAAATTTATTTTCACTTTATATACAGTGCTCCTCTAGAACAGATGCTCTCGTTTTAGACTGGTACGACTGTTGAGGTTTATGCTTAGCGCTTTTGTTCACGCCACTGCTGTGACTTTAGAAGTTTGGTCTCCAGTGTTGTCTGTTAAGAGTGTTTTTCTTGTCAACTTTTTGTCCGAGTTTCTTGACGTACTATATTTACCAGTGCATAAATTGTCATTCGCCATGATCAGTCAAACCAACTTTGGAGCTCACTGTCTTATTTTCACTTCTATTTGTCCACAAGAATGGTCGCTGTCATCACTTAGGATCATCTTGATTCTTTTTAATTCCAACGGGTGGTTGTGCCACTGACCGCAACAACACGTCAAGATGTTAACCATGCTTGCGATAAAACGTGATTACGGAACTAGCCTAGAATGCAGTTTCATCAGTTCTGACCTCCAAGACCCCAATCGCAATTGGACTCTAATTCCACGCATTTGTGCCTCCGTAATTTTTCATCTCGCGAACCACTGTCCAGTACAGCAGCAGCCTGAGCTATAGTTCCCAGGAATTCAGCCCAAAGTTGAAAATATGTATTAGTATCCCTGGCCCGCGGCATCATTCTTCTAGCGAAAATATCAACCCGACGGACAGCACGCCTATCCATGTAGTACTGTGGTGCTGTTTACGCTATTAGAGGCCTGCGGTCGCATCGCGGCCCACGTGATAGAGCCGTCGATCCATGTGATCTTCTGTCGGTACCTCTGAAAGAAGGTGATGAGACATTAACGGAAGTTTTGATACCGTTGTTTTTACTACAGTGAACTACTGAACAGATCCAACTTACTTGAGGTCAATCGGTAGGTCTCGTATTCTAGAGTACTTCCAGAAATTGTAGGACGGTTTCTCTGATTCCAGTCATATCTAGGGTTCCAATGTCTGTTACACTTGGTTAACCCCCTGCAGACTGAGTGTCAGCCACTGGGAACAACTGACAAGGTTTTGCCTTGGCCGAGGATGTGTGCGTCGGCTAGAAACAATCGTTTTCCAACTACAGTTGTACACTCCATTCAGCTGGCCAGTTTGTACTTTCAGAGTTTAGGTTTAATTGGTACTCATGTAAATCATCCACGAACCGGTTGGATGAGAGTGTATGTGTATGGTTAATTCCTGCATCTGAACGGCTTTTGATTAGGAAGTTAAGATAGACACATTTGCGTGGAATGGTACTAGCAGATTGTAAGGTGTGCCCGATACACTGAATGACTGGACCCCGTGCGAAGGGCGGGTGAACCAATCTGGTCACCGGTTCCAGGCAACAGGAAACAGACTTCGTAACAGCCTTGTCATTATTGGGTTCTCTGGATAGACAGATGTACTACACCAGACGCATCTTTCTTGATGAATCCTCGAACTTCTGCGCTGTTTCTGCCGCAACTTCACTCAGGGTACATTGGGCATCCTGGATGCATGGATTATATCAAAAGGTCGTATGAACCGAACTACTGCTGGTAAATGGTCCTTAGCGGATTGCAAACTCCGTGCGTTGCCGCACTGCATCGTGATGTTGCGTTTCATTTAAGCCAAGAAAGTCTGACGGGACCCCTCCACCCAAGCCAACCCCTTTCAGCCTGGGTAACCGAGAAGTATGTTGCCCCCTGTTATAAACCTTCGAAAAACTACGCTGGCCCGTACGCGGTATAGTAGTGTACTTAATGGAAAGCAGATTCTCCTCGTCGTAATAATTAACACGGAAAATTTTGGTTCCGGAAATAACACGACTGTCCCCGCTAAGTTCTCCCAAGACAAACCAAAAGACGGATGCAAAAACAGCTTTGTTCCGCCCCAACAAAGTATGCAATAAGGAGAAAATTACAAGATATTTATATGGTGCATAACGACCTACAAACATTCTCAAGTTAGAACGTCGAAGGACAGTTGCCAAAAATTATAGTTAGGATCACTAAGCCACCCATGAACGTAGTGGAACAAAGGCTGAACGGGTAAAAAAAGTATCAAAGATTACCTCTCGATTGTTCACGACATTTTTGTTCATTTTGAGGGGCTAAGATCGTTTTCTCGAATACAGGCGATTTTGGACGGAAAACTGAACTCCCTTACACCTATCCCTTGAAGATTGTTGGGTCCAGTCATAAGCCTGCCTTCGAGGGTTTGATCGGTTTATCGCAACTGTTCGTCCATCGCCTCCACTTCAAGGAATACTTGCACTCGGCGTCCTGGGACTGTAACGTCAGTTCTTTCGAGTGTTCGGTTTTGGTAGGTCGTTCTTTCTTCAATTCGAAAGCGTGCAGCAATATATCGGGTTGTGCGGTTGGTCCTACCTGGTCGCTCAGTGCATCTCCGCGGTTTCGGCGAACCTTGTTTGCTTGTCGCACACGTGTAGCTTCGCCAACTTTCACTTCATAGAGACCTGATTGTCTCCGTTGGACGATCACTCCTCTCTTCCAGTTCGGTGGTCGATGATGAAGTACCGTGCACGAACTCTGTGTCTTTAATTGTACTATCTTTCTATTCCTGCATTGCACCCTACTCTGTTCAAATGCGGGATCAGGATATCAAAGGCAGTTATCAATTTCTATTGAACATGCACTTCGCCGGCGAATTGACATCTGGAACGTTCGGATTTAGGGTTGTCCGGTAATTGCTCAAGAGGGTCTGTAAAACATGACTTGGGGGACCTTCTCCTCTGACCTTCAACCGCGCTCGCTTCAAGGCTTGTACAAATCTTTCACCTTGTTCGTTCGACTATGGATGATAAATTGGAGATCGCGTGTGTTGAATGCCTATCCGTTGGCAGTAGTTTTCAAAGACGGAAGAGCAGAACTGAGGACCGTTGTCTGTGACCAACGTCTCTGGTTGTCGGAAACAGCTGAAAAGTTTCGATTGCTTCTGTATGGTGCTGTCCATATTCGGCTATCGTAGGTTATGAACTCCTGGCCATTTTGTGTAGGCGTCGACGATAATTAGACAGGTTCACCCACTGAGTGATCCGGCAAAATCCACGTAAAGCCTTTGCCAGGGACTTCGAACTGTTGACTAGGTATGCAGTTCACATTTCACATGGTTTTTGTAACCAGTCGACATGATGTGGACTTTTGGCAGTTTCTCAATTTGTTTGTCCATCTGTGACCAGTAGGCGAAACTGCGCGCCAAGAACTTTATTTGGTTGATCCCTGGGTGCCCACTGTGGAATTGCTTGAACACCTGTCGTTGGAGATCTTCCGGGACTGCTACTCTGTCGGCAAACATAACGCATCCGTCCACGATCGTAAGCGCCTCTCGACGGTGGAAGTATTCCCGTAAGTCGCCATTGGTGTCTGCGTGTGGCCAAGTTGTGCGAATGAACGTTATTACTCGACTTAAGATTGAGTCCAGTTTGGTCGCCTCTCTGCTGTCACTGGAATTGCTCGGACAGCCTCGTTGAGGATGAGGTGTACATCAGGTTCAATGTTGAACGCTGCGATTATTGTGTCCTCGTCGTCCAGTGCCTGTGATCCGATGAATCTGGGTAGTGTCTGATTGACCGAAGCTGGTTGTGGAACGGTATTGTATCGTGAAGTCGTAGGCAAGAAGCATTGTTGCCTATCTTTGTTAGCGATTGGCTGTGTAAGTCGGGATTCCATTCTTTCAGCCGAACACTGCGAGCAACGATTTTTGATCCATTGACAATGAAAAAATGTCGTCCGTATAACATTTTGTGAAACTTTCTCACCGCGAAGATTACTGCGAAGGTCTCTTTGATCTGGCTGTATTTCCGCTCAGATGGCGTAAGCGACCTTGCTGCATGTGCGGTTGCCTTTTCTTTTCCATCGGGAAACGTGTGTGATATCGCAGTACGTATTCCGTAGTTTAATGCGTCTGAAGCCACGACAGGTGGTAGCGCCGGATCGTAGTGCGTAAGCAGGAGGTCTGAAGTCACCAGTACTTTGATGCGATCAAAGGATTGTTGACATTCTCTTGAATGCCCCAACTTGACATCCTTAATGAGCAAACGGTTCATTGGCGTTCAAATTCGATGGGGTTCTGGGAGGGAAAGACTAGTGGCTGACCAGCCCTAGGAAAGACCGTAGAGTAGACACATCCGTTGGAGGTGGCATCCTCTGTATGGCCTTTACGTTGGCTGGGTGAGGTCGTCGGCCATCTTTGTTCACAATGAATGTGGACATTCCGAAGCTGCATTTGTCGGCTCGAAGTTGGGAGCCATATTATCTCAAACGAGTAAGAGTTTACTCCAGCTGCTGCTCCAGATCCTCTGCATTGTTACCTATAACTATAATGTCGTCTAGGTAGGCAGCCGTATCGGGAATATTCGTGAGCATCGTATCCATCACTTACTGGAAGATGACTGGCGCTCTCTTTACGCCGAATGGCAAACTACTGAATCGGTAAAGTCATTTATGGGTGTTGTTATCTAACAATCCCTTGGACACTTCAACGACTGGCAGTTGTAAATAAATCTCGGCCAAGTCGAGCTTTGCGAAACATTTCCCGCCATTTAGCTTCGTGAAGAGATCCTCTGGTATCTGTAAGGGATACTGATGCGTTTCGAAAGAACGATTTAGACCTGTAGGGTAGTCTCCACAGAGTAGTACTGTTCCGTTTGCTCTTTTTGATCACAACGATAGGTGTCGCTCATGCTGAATAGTTCATCTATCCAATCACTCCAGCTTTCTGAACACGTCCCAACTTCTGCTCGATAGTCGCTGGCGCAGCGTAAGGTTCTGGACGCTTCGGTCGAAATAGGGCTTCGTTCCATGACAAAGAGACGAGACTATCTTCATTTTGGTGCAGCGGCCGAGTTCTCTGAAAACATCCGAGTGTCTCTGCTAGAGAGCGTGTGTGAGTTGATGGTGGACTTCTGAAGAAGTCATGGGCTTCTGCGGAGCGTAAGTTCAATTACAGATTTGGAGTAATGGTCTGTCAACTAGATACAATGGGTCGATCCAATCCAATCCAGGGAAGTTTAGGCCAGGGTTGCGGGTTACATAGTAGGTACACCTGATTGACGATCCGTTAAGGTCTGTAGTAAAGTGGACTATCAAAGATGGGCAATCGACCGCCAGTAACGCTTCGAGCAAGTTGGGTCGTCGGGCGTATTTAGGTATGTCACTCAGGTGTCACATGCTGTCAGAGATTAATGTAATGTCGTATGCTCTATCTAGCTTGTAGTCTGACCGACTTACCGTTGAAGGAGACGAATACATACTTCCTGCGCATCAGATGCTCGTCGTTTCTTGCTACGAGAACGACCTGTGCTCTTGAGAAGCGGGGATTTTGTGGCTTGTGGGAGTTCTGATTAAGCAGGTGCTGGCGCTTCTTAAAACGGCAGTGGTTCTCCTTGTGGCCCCGCTGGGAGCAGTGGGTGTATCGATGTTGTTTGAATGGGCAATACAGGGTATAATGTGATCCACCGCATTGTCAACACGGTGTGGGAAGTTTCGTTCGGTTGTCGCGTTCCGACTTTGATGTGTTGTGTAGTAGGCAGCCTCACTTGTGAGTATTATACTACTCACAAGCGACATTCAGGAACTGAGGGGCAA
The DNA here is from genome assembly GCA_013368495.1 of Paragonimus heterotremus. Taxonomy (NCBI): domain Eukaryota; kingdom Metazoa; phylum Platyhelminthes; class Trematoda; order Plagiorchiida; family Troglotrematidae; genus Paragonimus; species Paragonimus heterotremus. The sequence goes on from LUCH01002307.1 coordinate 18,636, forward strand.
GCCTCAGCGCCAGGAAGACGATGGACCAGAAACGACTATCGGGATAGTGTGTACACACCATGGGGGAATCGCCACCAGGGCGAATAACATCGTACTGCTACCCAATGTGTGTGAGTGCGCGTCAGCCGTGCAAATGAGCGTACATGTTTGTGGTCCCATGTTTTAACATAGCCTGTACGGTAGTTCGTGTAATAGACAACTTTGCAGACCAAGCCTCTTGCAGTCATCATAGTTGGTGCCGTGACGAACGCGAAGATGAAGATACCCTGGCCGCAGCCGTTCGAAGATGGAGACGTCCGGACGTTCCTGGAGAACTCCTAAGACGTGGCCGGAGTGGTCGGAGTCAAGATCGACCGTGGAAAACTCGCTACCCTGCGGACGCTGGTGGAGAGCAGGGTGAAGGCGATGCAGGACGCAGCACGACGAGGTCCTATGGAGACGGAGTGGGCCGCTGCGAAGGAGGCGCTGGTGGCTGCGTTTGACTGCCCGGTAGACTGCCAGGTGGCCTTGTGGCGGTTCAAGGCGGCTAGACTTGGACAAGGGGCGGATCCATCCGTGTTTGCTACCACTCTGCAAGGTTTGCTGGACAGGGCACTGCTAGGATTGGATCAAGAACCACGTCATCAGTTAATGGAGCAGTTTATTGGCGGTCTCCAGATGACGGTACGCAACCAAGTCCGTATTACCCATGTCGCCCGCCAGATAGACCTCGATGGCCTTGCGGAGGTGACGCGGGAGTTGGATGTTATGTTCGTGGCCTCAGTGGGTGCGAACGGGAATGCGGACTAGAAAACACTGGACAAAATGCAGAAAACAATGGAGCAACTGGCAGCGGATGTAGCTGAATGAAGAACAGCATTACGAAAGAACAGTCGACTAGGAGGCTGCTTCATCTGTGGTGAGAGAGGACACTGAAAGAAGGATTGCCCAACCCAGCGGTTTAAGAGACCTAAATATAGTGTTTCGTGATTGTTCTTTTTGTTGGGCGGATCAACTAGTAATTCGAACGATAAACGAGAGGTGTACATATTCTAGGGTTGAAGTTAACAGAGAGTTAGAACAGTGCTTGGTCGACAGAGGGGCGTCTATTTCGTTGATTGTTCTTGCAGAACAGCAAAACATAGAACCAACATCTATAACGATCAGGACAGTTGGAGTTCATAGTTTACTGGTTGACGGTGTGAAAGAATGTACGGTGCATACCGGCAGCTATATCGTAAAGCATCGTTCTGTCTCAGAAACCTGACAAACAATGTCTGGAGCCGATTTGCTTGCTGCAACATATGCCGTGATTGACTTGAAGCTCAAAAAGTTGTCAACCAGGTATGGCTCCATGACACTCACAGGACAGCAACAGGATAGTGTCTACCAAGTATACACGGCGAAAACTCCCATTTGTACAGCCCTCTTGCTCCAGTCCACGGTCGAGAAATACGTAGAGGTATTTACGAACGACGACGATCCCTACGGATTCTGCATTTGGGTTGCACATGAGGCACCAACAACCGGCACATTTCGACCTCACGGATCCCACAGAATACCGGTTCTTCTTGAGGAGGAATTAAAAAGAAAAATACAGAACATGCTGGATGAGAATGTTATCGAAGAAGCCAACGGTGTACAGCTCGCCTGTTCTTCTGGCGAAAGAGTGCAGTTGGAAGTTTTAGTGATTCGGAACGTTAGATCCATAGATTGTTACTGAGGGAGAATGATGGGTTGCCAAACGATAGGATTTATTCAACTTGTAAACAAGTCATATAGCTGTAATGCAAAACAGAGAACTTTATGAATAATGCAGACGAAGGAAAATATACAGGTGCATAACATTCACCCCCTCTGGAAATAAATTCGGCAAGACTTTCGTGGGTTATGCAGCACAAACTATGGATTATGTGATACAAGTGTCATACCTCTCGACTCCTCAGGACGTAGGGTCTCATTCTCTGTTGCTGGCTCAGAAGATGTTCGTAGACGTCGTGACTACTGGAATCAGTATCAGGAGTTTCCTCAAACACTGATACCGGAGGAACCTCATTGTCCTTCTCTAATTCTACTTCGTTGGTCATTACAATATCTTCTGCAGCTGGTGCCAGACTGCGTAAGGATACTGTGTCCTCACGGCTGTCGAGATGGCGGACGCAAACATATGTTGGATTGCATTCCACCAAATCAACTTCCTCCACGTACGGATCATATTTCAACGTCCGGTTTTGTTTTCGGAGAACTTTGTGGGAGTTCACCAACCAACTTGGTAAAGAAAGACCCGTAGAAGCTGTACGGTTATGATGGAACATTCGTTCGTGTGGAGTACAGTTGGTTGCTGTGCACAGTAAGAAACGTATGGAATGAAGCGCATCTGGCAACACG
>LUCH01002307.1:23440-64363 GCA_013368495.1 Paragonimus heterotremus
TGGGCTAGTTCTAATTGTCTAGCTACATCGAAGGCTGAAGCGAGGTCCATGGATTTATGTTCGATTAATCACTGACAAATAGAATGAGAGTTTAAACCACGAATGAATGAATCACGAATAAGTTCTTCACGAGACAATTCAGCAGAGACTGCTTGGAAATCACAATCCGAGGCCAAGGTTCTGATTTTCTGAAGGGGCTCACTCAGACTTTGTCCGTTTTCTTGCTTAGCAGTGGACAAGACATGTCGAGCAAAAATAGTATTTTTTTGGTTCAATGAGGAGATTCTGGAGTGTACACATGGCTGTTTTGTTGGAGTCACATTCCGCGATGTGTTTGTATACAGATGAACCGACATAATTAACGGGAGTAGACAATACATCCATTTCAAGCGATTTTACAGCAGAGAGAAAGTTCTCGAATGTCTTTCGCCAGTGAAGCCACTTATCAGTTGCGGTAGGCGAATGAGGGTCGGCGTCGAAACGATCAGGACGCAAGATACGATCAGCCATTTTACAAGTTGAATAAATTGTAGTGATTCGGAACGTTAGATCAATAGATTGTTACTGAGAGAGAATGATGAGTTGCCAAACGGTAGGCTTTATTCAACTTGTAAACAAGTCATATAGTTGTAATGCAAAATAGAGAACTTTATGAATAATGCAGACGAAGGAAAATGTACAAGTGCGTAACAGAAGTACCACTTTTGTCTGGATATTAGACGGCTGAATGAGGTACCACGGAACACAGTTGTACCAATACTGTCCGTCGCTGATATTTTTGATAAGCTGCAACAGGCAAAGTTATTCACGGTGTTGGAATTACGTTCCGGATACTGACAGGTACCAATCAAACCCACAGATCGTAAGAAAACCGCATTCACGGTAGATAACAAACGGTACCAATTTAAGCGCATGCAGTTTGACCTATCCGGGGTACCGTTCACATTTCGATGCCCGATGGTTCAGCTGGTAAAACGACTAGATAATGTGGCGATATATGGAAATTACACTGTGGTATATAGTAACACGGGATCGGAACATGCTGTTCATATAGATGCTGTCTTAGATCGCACTAAGAACTTAGGATTCCGGACTAATGCTGAAAAGTCACAACTCGGACGGTCATCGGAGGTTTTACTGGGACACAAGGTGGGTCAAGGTGAAATCAGACCCTTGCCGGAGAAAATATAGACAATTAGAGAGGCTGTGGCTCCGAATTCTAAACGAACACTGAGACAATTTTTGGGTCGAGTAGGGTACTGCAGTCGGTTCGTGAAAAATTTCCACTCCATTGCATCACCATTGTACGAACTCCTTCGAAAAGACAAGAAATTTGAATGGACCGACGATGCCCAGAGGGCGTTCATGCAAGTGCAACAAACGATTAACGAGAGACAACTGATGCTGAAACTTCCGAATGCAAAAGAAACGTTCATCGTAGCAGCAGATGTCAGTGATCGTGGTATTGGGGCAGTACTCAAGCAATTGCCAGTGGAGTTCTGACTCCAACGTAGCAGGAGTATTTGATCATTGAAAAAGAATGTTTAGCAATCGTCTGGGCACTGGTGTGGTGGAGGCCGTACTTGTCGGGTTAACAGTTCCACATGGAGACGGACCACAGACCTCTAGAGTGGATCAAGACTGCGCGAGACCCGGGATGGAAGTTAGCCCGATGGGTATTGTGTTTACAGGGATGTGATTTCACGATCAATCATGTGTCTGGTTCGAGCAGTTGCGTCGCTGATTTTCTTTCTCGAGCGCGGATAGACGACAAACTTCCCAAAGTGATCTTTGGATTCAATGGCTTAGTAATGGAGCAGGACCCACAAACACTGTGTTTGTGGGTCCTGAAAAGTCCTCCGGAAAGTGATTGATGCTCTTGCAAAAGGCGTGAGGATCCCAACAAATATTAAGGATGAAGAGCTGAAAATGATCGCATCCCAATAGAGAAGAGTTGGCTTAAACGGTGGGGGCGTATTGACGTGGCAACGTGGAGTTGGGCCCTCGTATGTGGTAGTCATTCCGAGACAACTGAGGAGGAAACTAGTAGCAAATTGCCGTGAAATGGTACACACCGGATGCACTAGGACATACGATCTTCTGCAACAAAGAGCATATTGGCCGGAGATGAACGGGGATTTGATAGCCTTCATGCTTGCTTGCCAACAGTGTTAATTACTGAAAGGGTACAATCGGAGAGCCCAGCAGCTCTTACAACCAATACCAGTCTTCGAAATCGGTGAACTCTGGTCGATGGACCTTATGGTCTCATTTCCACTGAGCGTCCGCAGTAATCAGTACGTTCTGGTTATGACAGAACACTTTACCCGTTGGATCGAGGCACCTGGTTTCCTGGATCAAAAAACATCTACGGTGGGAGACATGGTGATGAAGCACATCGTAGCAAACCACAGTGTACCAAAGGCGATCTTGACAGATCAAGGACCATGCTTTGAAAGCGAAGAGTTTCGAAGACGCATGCAACAACTAGGTATCTGGAGCATCCGAACGGTACCATATCACCCGTAAACGAATGACCTAACTGAACGTAACAACCGAGTGGTCAAAGAATAATTATCATCCAAATGAGGTGACCGGGAGTCTGCGTCACCACTGCCGTTATTGGCCCACCGGGCGTCTGTATAGGTGAACAGGAAGAAATCTCCATTTCAGTTGATGTACGGTAGAACCCCTCGACTTCCGGTAGATCAGGACGTTGGAATATAGCCAGAGCGCACCGATTGCATCAGAATTGGTTTCCGAAAGAGAAAGAGCCAAACGAACTCTGAAAGCATCGTAGGCGCACACAAAGGAACAATCCGCAACGCAACGGCTCGGCAAGGCTAGAATGTTCAACCTAGGAGAAGGTGAAATTTCGAGATCATCGGAACACGGGTGCCAACGGAGAGGATTCGTCAGCAGATGCAGAGGGACCAAGGGACCTTAGAGGGGGAAGGAGTGCTGTATAGCAGGCGGCCTCGTTCGTGAGTAGTGAACTACTCACAGACGAAGCTGGGTACATTCGGGAACTAAAGGGCAAGCCTGAACGCCAGGAAGACGACGCATCAGAAGCGACTATCGGAATAATGTGTACACACTGGGGGAAGCGCCACCAGGGCGAGTAACGACGTACTGCTACCCAATGTGTATGATTGCACGTCAGCCCTGTAAGTGAGTGTACATGTTCGTGATACCATGTTTTAACATAGCATGTACGGCAGTTCGTGTAATAAACAACCTTGCAGACCAAGTGTCTTTTGCGGTCACAACAGATGCACCCTTGACCGGGGACATTTGAAGACGCCATGTAGATATTTGGGGGACAATTTCGTTCGATCCTAGCGGTGTCGTGCTTAAAGTTCCTCAGGCACTGAGATTCAGCAGTGACATCCTGGAGGGGTAGTGTCGAGTCGTTATTGTATATTCGCCAAAAACCGTGTTCTGCTATCTGCTTTCTTTGGTGACTGGAGTCCACAATCGACGACCAGACATTTGAATTGACCTTCAGTCCTTGTGAGAAACTTGAACCGTTCACACTCCCGATTGACTGTTCCAGCGTACGTCACCCAGTCATGGTCTACTGAATTCGCGGGCTTCAGGCAGTGGTAGCGTATGTCAAACAGGGATGACTGGTCGCCACAGATTTAGTACAGTGTGTGGGTGGTTTCGTCAAAGCTGAAATTCCTTGGGTGCTTCGGTAAGGTAAAGTTGGTGTACTGTTTGTGTTCTGAAGTACCCTCACTTTCTGAGTATCGTCAGCGTCTGACACTTCCACCTTGATAGCACCCCATACTTTTCATACTAAGACTCGAAGGTAGCGCCAATTACAGGATCAAAATGGAACTTACTGATTGAGTTGATCAGAGATTCTGCTGCAGGTTTCAAGGATTCGTTGAATTTCGCTGTTGGTTGTTGGAAACTCACTTTCTGCATCAGTGTTTCAGTCAGTTTTAACTGCGCTCGCTCGAATTGTTTCTCTTGTTGTTGGAGAAAGGTTTGCATCTGCTCGAACGTTAGCGACATCGTGAGTTCTCCGGTCACCAAATGTAAACCTTCGAAAAAATACACTGTCTCGTACGCGGTATAGTAGTGTACTTAATGGAAAGCAGATTCTCCTCGTCGTAATAATTAACACGGAAAATTTTGGTTCCGGAAATAACACGACTGTCCCCGCTAAGTTCTCCCAAGACAAACCAAAAGACGGATGCAAAAACAGCTTTGTTCCGCCCCAACAAAGTATGCAATAAGGAGAAAATTACAAGATATTTATATGGTGCATAACGACCTACAAACATTCTCAAGTTAGAACGTCGAAGGACAGTTACCAAAAATTATAGTTAGGATCACTAAGCCACCCATGAACGTAGTGGAACAAAGGCTGAACGGGTAAAAAAAGTATCAAAGATTACCTCTCGACATTTTCGTTCATTTTGAGGGGCTAAGAACGTTTTCTCGAGTACAGGCGATTTTGGATGGAAAAATGATTTCCCTAACCTGTGCACATTTAAGATCTTCTGAAGCTATATTAATTGTATATTTTGGCTTTTGCCCCAATCGTAAATGTTCAGTCGGTTTAACTTTGAGCCGCTTGACTTCCATGTCATATCCTACCGCAGCAAACCGGCTTTTCTCCCTTGCCATCTTTTTAAACAGCTCTTCACTTGTCGGTGTACCAAGCTCACTCTCAGTTAAACACCAAAGATTTCCCACATTTATGGTCAGTGTCGGAAGTCATAAATTGAGATATAGCGTTCCAAACACCAAGTGGACATCTTCACCTAACTGACACAAACCTTACTCTCCTCTAGAACGCAGGTGAAGCTTATCACCATCAGCGTTCGAACCCGTATGCAGATAGATCAACATGCGGCTCTTGCACGTACTTTGGAGAACCTCGCTATCGATATATGTTGTTTTTCTGAAACACAGCTTCAGAATTCCACCTCACTGCTACAACTGAATCTCCGCGAGGCGCCTCATTATGCGCATACAATGCGTGCTTGTCTGGAGACTGAGGCTCAAGCCACTGGTCAAGCCGGGTTGGAATTGCCCTAAGCACATATGCAGAGAAAGTGCCTCTTGTCTGGATAAAGGTCAACAGCTGCCTTTTGTGCTATGAGACTGGAAGGTACGGTCTAAACACGGGGCAACGCCCGTCATGCCTACTAGTGTGCTCCTGCCTCTAGTCTAGGTTTTTACTCACCAGTCGACATTGTAGCACATGTGATACATATACAGCATGCAATGTATAAGTGCAATATTGCATTGTGTGGTACTACTGCTAGTTCAGCTGCCAACCTCTGGATCTCTGTGCGACCACTCGAACTTCTCGCCGTCTGCGAGAATATTTCATCCAGTATTGAGTACACTTCGGCTCGTAAGGCTACTCGCTGAGAACATCGGGAGAGAGGATCGCGAGGCCTGATGGACACAGCTTGCTATCGAAATGAAACAAGCCGCGGCTACCGAGAGTTCTCGAAAGCCTTTCCAACTTATCCGAGCAACAGATAGCCCGAAGTCGGATGTGAGCAAGGTAATCTGCGGAGCCAGTGATGAGCATATTCTCAACCTTCTGTTAGGGCGCCCACCCTGTTACCGTCCCGAGGCGCCTCCGTCGTGTGAAAGAAGAAAAACCACTTGACTCAGTCCTAATTAGCGGGACTGTTCAAATCGGTCGAGACTTTTTATACCGCTATGCTCATTATTGATCCCAACCCTTTCTCATGATATGTTAAGAATGTGCGGACATTACGTGTCCTATAAATAATTTGAAATTGTTGCCCTCGCGGCACCCGTCTTATGGCGGAGCAGAACTTTATTTTGAACGCATCTTTTGGCTTGCCTTGGAAGCGAATAAGGGAAAGTCGCGGTACTTTTCGGGACCGAGGTTTTCGTGTTAATAATTACCGGGACGAGAATCCGAATCCTGTCAAGCGCACCACGATAGTAAGGACGAACCAACGTACCGTTTAGGAGGGTTTACACCACCTTCAACGACGCTTAGGACGCTGGGCTGAGCATTTCCAACAGCAGCTCAACTGGCCATCTGTGCAGTTGACTACGTCTTCAGATCCTGCCTCTCCTCATTGGTCTGTTGACGTTTCCGCGCCCTCGGAAACAGGAATCTCGCTTGAGGTCGAGTTCCTGAAACGTCACAAGACACTCGGCCCAAACGCACTCCCTCCTGCTTTTTTACAGATGGAGGTTTAACCTTAATTAAAGAGCTGACGGCTTTGCTCCAGAAATTCTGGTACAGTGAAATTGTTCCAAGTGACTGGGGTTTGGCTAACATCGTCCTCAAAAAGTGCTAAGTGGAGAAAAAGCAGTATTTTCTTATCTACTATGTTTAATGCCCTGTTTCGCTAATGGGACTCATTTTATACCTAAAGGTATTGCTATTGATTTGGGTATTCCACATTTCACTTTCTGTCGCATGCAGTTCATTCCAGGCTGCTCATCCTTTCATATCTCTGGATGATGTCACCTCTTCCGATTGATGATGGCAGGATAGAGATTGAAATTGCAACACTGAGGTGGAATTCTAAAGCTGTTTCAAAAAGATAGCATATCGATAGCGAGATTCTCCAAAGTACGTGCAAGAGCTGTCTTGTGCCCTGTCTACGTGATTTTCACGTTCTGAGTCGCCCACGGTTTTGCACTTCTTTAGGTCTTTGTTGTTTAGATTTTTGTTTCCGTTACTTTTTGTGTTATCCTTTTTACTACTGCAAAGTCCGACGGCCACCCTTGGAGGTGTTTCTCATTGATAATTTTTGACATCTGGAATATATGTTTGTAGTCGCGTTGGTATGTTCTAAGTTATAACCATGCCTGTGACCTATAAGATGTGTTAGCGTATGTTACATCTACGTTTGAACGGTTGGAACTCCCTGTCAGAATGTTTTGTTTCTGTGACACTTGGTCACATAATAGGCTGATGGATTTAACATCCGCAATTTCACAACATGTAGGAACACCATTTTTGCTTGTTAATAGTTTGTTCAGTGCTGTTTTCAGTTGATATGCACCACTGTATGCAGCTTCTATATCTAACTTATCGCATGATACCAGCAAATCAGCAACTGCATTGCACTTTGTGTTTCTTTTGAGGAACAGGTGCAGTGTGCCAGTTCAAATGGCTCAGAAGAAGGATTTCCCACCTCTATTTTTGTCATTTAAAAAGTAGTCTTCAAACACAAATTGAAGTCTGCCCTATGCGACTGCCCATTTGCGCTTGGTTCAAGCCAGCATAGAATCAGTTTTACGTAACTGCGACTGTGATTTGTGTAGCTGCTCTGTCTCACACTATCTACCATTCCGCTTTCAGTGGCAATGGCGCTTACTTAAACAGACCAGTTTGGTGACTATCTCAGCCAGTAGTACCACACGGTTAAAGCAACTGATGACAACGTTCTGAAACCGGTGAATCCATTGCTCGAAATACCGTATCATTGACTGCTAGACATCACGGGACAACAGATCACCAAGTTGGCTTACTCCGTTCATTCACAGTTTTGTTACAAGTTCAGAACCCGAAACTACTGGTCTTTAGAAAAGCCGTGCTGATTAGAACTCACCGTTCAGCGTTGCGTGCACAAAAGTGATTGAAGCAACCCATCGGGTTACCGTGGTGTCTGTGTCAATATTTAGTGTTAATGTATACATTCCTGTTTGCTGTCTGTCTCTATTTGTCTGTCCTAACCTGCATGTTTTATGTTTGCGATTGGTAACGGTAAAAGAAACGTTAACATATCGCAACGTACATCTTTTTTCTGCTCTGATGAAATTGTTGAAGGGAACCCAGTGTTTCAAACTTATGAATTCAGCCAGCGTTGTCCTTCATAACTCATATCAAATGGAATTGTGCAAATATGCTGATTTTGGTTTCTCAATTTTAGAGCTCTTGTACAGCAAACCTTCGCTGACGCTGAGCGTGATGGAGTACAGGTTCCGACAACTCTGGAAGAATATTGTATATCTGGTCGTCCCGCAGGTGATTTGAGTAAATCAGAAGTTGACAATGATAGCTCCGACTTTGATGGTGATTATGGTTATTGTGCTTCGGATGTGGAGGATGAAGATGACGATACTAGCACACTAGATGTCAAACAAGCCGTTGCATCCGGAGCATTGTTGGATGCTGGTGCTGACTCAGCTATGGAGGAGACAGAGAGCGAGCCGCACATTAGAACGAAGCACAACATACAATCAGTGTACCAGCATTCTGGTACGTCCATTACCTCTCAAGTGACACCAGACTGTGAAGAAATGATTACTGACACAGCTTGCGCGTCGGCCTCAAAATCATCCTCAGATATTTCAGATAACGCATCAGCTGTTATGAAGCGAACTTAAGCATGCAATTTTCGATTATGGACTACGCCGTTCTTCAGGAACCTTAGTGATTTTGTTGTTAGTATTCACATTAGTGCGCTGATTATGTGCAACTCCTCTGTTGCTATTCTTTAATGAGTGGCTGTTTGTGATAGTTGTTCGACTCACGTCGATGTATGAGTGATGGCAAAATGGGAAGCATTACTGTGTGATCCTGTATGTTTTATCAAGACAATTTGCCGTCAAGTCTACGGTTTCATCCTGCTGTCGCAGTCCATCGTTGTGCATTCATTCTCTTTACAATTTACTTGGCGTTCTCAGTCCCTTTGGTGATCTTTCATGAGTCCTGTAAATTATTGTTGTCCTCGATCTTATATATACATATATATATATATACTTCCCAAGTAATCTATCTCTTGTTTGGTAGTTAGCTTCGTGTGTTCGACGTGTTCCACTTCCTGTTCAATTAAAGGTGGTTGTTTCAAACAATGTGCGCCATTGACCGTCCAGATCCTTTGCAGTCGGTCCTCGTTGCTTGTTACGGTGAGCTCATTTGAGATTCCACTACGCAAATTGTCATTGCGGGATTAACTGGGGGGGGGGGTAATGTTTTATTCCATAAAACAGCGGCGACTATTATCAAGACAACTGTAACTTTTCCCGCAACCTCGTTTGTGGCGAAAGTAATCAGCGCTCAACGTTTGGTTGGGGAGCCAACACTGAACATTGAGATGTTCTTGTTGATTTGAGCGTCTGATAAAAGAAGACTACAGTAACGGAATTAGTCCTCTGTTTCTTCGTGCCCTATCGATTGTGAGGAAAAGTGCTGAGCCCTAAGTATATGCATTCGCGTTCTTATGTTTACTTCGGCGTTTCGTTTTCTTTTCTTCGTGTACAATTGAAATTTTGAACGTACAAAATATAGATACACAGTAGAGCATTTTGTGAGATGCAATAGTTTTTCCTGCAACCATTTTGTCTTTGTCTTGATTTTTAGAAACCTCTTGGCGCGCTTAGTAACAGGCTTTATGTTCACCATTCAACATCACACTGGAAGGCTGTTCTCCGCATTAAGTCGGCCCAGCGGGACTCTTGCTAACATTTTTCCAACGCAACTAAGTAGGCTGGTAACCCGCTAACCGACTATGCACTGCAGGCTACTTTCACGTTTAAACAAAGGTTCGACCAGAGCATCTTTGAACTCCCGACTGATTGCTTCTTGCTCCCAGATAGGGCGAAATAACGAATGAAAAGCGCTTTGAAAAATAATCCGCATGCTTTCGAAATTCCTTTGGCAATCCATCTTCTCCAACATTCCCACTTCGCAGTTGTACGGTAGCTTCCTGCATCTCTCCTGAATGCGGGGTGGGAGCAAATGAAGCTTTGGCAACCTTTTGTGACAGACTATTCGTGGTCTGTCAATCAACGGTACCCGGTCGGTTAAATCGGCTATCAACGTGCTTCCGCCATACTTCCGTGATGGCCTCAGATTGAATGCATGTAAAACCAGGGTTCCCATCAATCAGTGCTTTAGTAGACTGGACAGGTGGGTCAACAATCGTCCTAAGTTAGTCGTAGAATTCCGTGTGTTGTTGGCGGTCAACGTATCTCTACGTCAGCTCACCTTGTTTTCCCCACAGCCGTCCTTGATTCTACGAAGCTGTTGGGGGAGTCGACGGCGAACATTCGGGAATATGGGTGCTTTAAAGTCACTGCCTGGGTCCATTATGGAGAAAGTAGACGCTGTGTTTCTTTCTCATGTCAAGCTGGAAGTAACTGCATTGATTTCGCCGAACCATTCCGGGTGTTTCTGGCGATGAAAACCAATCGTCTCAATGGTTTCTACCGTGATCTCTCGAGATGTTACATACCGTCGAGAGTGGTGGATACAGGTGAGTCTTCTAGACCAACGGCAACTACACTTTGAGAGGTATTCCTCGTTTTTGAGTTCTCCAGTCGTTTAACATCCAGTTTCTGCCGTTATCCAGATGATTTGTAATAAATAGACATGTAAACGTAAGTAAACAATCTGGTCCTGATCAACCTACGGTCTGTGCTGTATTTAGCCCAATACATCACTCGCGTGATAGGCTTTTCACGAATGTCGAGCTGTCATACGATCACGTAGTCAATCAAGTGATGATGGCTGCTGTATGGGCGAGTTAACGTCGGGATATCGCTCGCATCCAGCTGGAATCGGGTGTCGGTGATAGCACACAGGTGGAGCAGAAGATCACCGTCCTCATCGAATGCACCAATTTCATGTGGCCCGAGGACAAGTTTCCAGGCGGATGAGTCACGCCGAACTAGCGCGCTGAAGTCACCTAGAACAAACAGTGGGTCACCCACCGGTGTACAGTAAACTGTGGCAGACAGCTGATCATAGAACTAATCTCTTGTGTCATCAATGTGACAAATTTTGACCATAAACACAAGGAGGTGGCCAACTTACCTTGACCGTGTCGCAGACGCGTGGACACGACTCAAGAGCTGATGCTATGCGATTTACTTAGCGTCAAAAAATTGATGTGGTCAACGACTGCGAGATAGACCCTGTGTTCCTGAGCAACGTTCGCCAGGCAACCTATTGAGTAAGTGTACCATGTGCGAGGGCCGATGGAGTATCCCATTTGATTTGTGTTGCATTACCATTGTTTATATTGGCTTGGAATACTGCCAGAACGCCCAGACACAGACAGGAGAACGATTAGGTCCCCCAACCGAAGCCTCTGCCTCGAAAGCCTGTACCGAAAGGCAGTTCGACGGCAGTGAACTCAAACAAGCGCCATTTTTGTGGGATAACCGTCTATCGTCATCCAAACCCTCAACCTGAAAGATCGAAGACTGTAATCCGTCCATTCTATACCTACTGGCCTGCCAGGTACCACTGATTCTACCGGCACGATCTCCGCACCGCAAAGCAATTTATTGAGATGTGCGAACATAGAAACACATGGCACAAATTACTGACGCACTGGCACCGTCAACTACGCGCAAAACGTTTTTGTCTGGCAGTTTGACCTGGTTGAACCTGCCACAGTCGGAGTTCTAGTCAGCGTAGCCCGCCGGCTCAAGCCTGATGACCACACCAAGGTAGCGGAAAGGGTCATAACGCATAGTCACTGACATGTTTAGAAGATCCTTTCTTTGCCTACGCAGTGGACTTTAATTGTTGCCTGTGTATGTGTTTGCCTCGTCGCATGACGCGACTGTTAACGTTTTTGGTGCCTCATTAGCGCGTGTTTCTGTGAATGTGTTTAATCACACGAAGTGGATTATATCTAAATCTTTTTGACAACTCTGGTTTTAACTTTGATGACTACTTGCGAGTTGGATTGGGTTGGGTTGAGCTCAGTAAGACATGCCCTTCACTGTGTGCGCTGCAGAAGCTTGAAACTGTACGACCTAGACATCCGGACCATTGCACACGCCAACTGACGGTCTGCTATCAGACTATGAGGTGTACCTCTCCGTGAATACAGCATCTATTGTCAGTTTGTGCACATGAGTGTGGTGCGAGCCTATGAGCATCGTTATCGTCGCTTGATGTTGCCCATGATGGAATTAGGAAGTAGTATGAGCCTCGTTTACTGTTGGCACTACGATTCACTGAATTGGTATCGTCAACCGGCCGTTCTTCTCTAATGAGAATCACTTCGTGTAATTTATCACTCTGATGGTCCCTGGAGCGCCTATTCTGCTCAGTTTTATTGAACTGAACTTGTTCAAGCTCCTCTAGTACCGTGGTGGTTGCTGGCTAGTTTGCGGCTGATTGCAGCCCATGCGAAAAGGAAGTGCAGCAATCCAGGAAGTTGACTCATCGTCATCATAACAACCATGAACCTGACCAGAAGGGAACTGTGGCTCGACCACCGCTTACCCTCAAAAATGACATGGAGCATCCTAGAAAGAGTTACTGGAAGGATTATGTAGCAATAATAATAGTAAAAACAACAAGTAACAATAAAGGATTAATCGGAGGGACTAGAAATGGTATGTACGCAGGTACCACACTGACTGCAGCACACGGCCATCCCAGATAGCGTTTCAGCGGAGCGATTTGAGTGATCACCAGGATCCCAGCCAGACGAGAGACACCCACCCATTTTGCTCAATGGAGCAGTCAAGGTCTTCATATTTTGTGACCACGTTGTTGCTTGACCACCACGCGGTTTTACCCAACTGTTGGTGGTCCCAGTGCTTAATAACTGACACAGTAAACGATTAGATAGCATACTTAGTACGTGACCCAACCATGGCAAGCTGTGCAACGTGAATAGTTGACCAATTGATCGCGCACCCCGAACATTCTGGGGTACGCGCCAATGAACGGCCGCGTCGCTCACGCGATCAGTCCACTTAATGTGGACTTATTGGTGGGGACAACGATGGCGAAACACAGCAAGTCTGTTGACATCTTTGTTATGAACAAGCTGCGTTTCAGTATCCTAGGGCAAAACAGGAACGTACAGAAGCATTATATACTCTTCCTTTCGGCGACAACCGAACGTCTTTTCGACGCCACAGATGACGCAGTTTGGCAAAGGCAACTCTTGCCTTCGCTATCTTCGCTGGTATATCATCAACAATTGTTATGGCGCCCACCCTGTCACCGTCCCAAGGCGCCTCAGTCGTGAGAAAGAAAATAAACCATTGACTCAGTCTTACTTAGCGGAACTGTTCAAATCGGTTGAGCCTTTTTATACCGCCATGCTCATTAGCGATCCTGACTTTTTTTCGGCAGCTGTTCTCTGGATGTCTTGAGAATGTGTGGTCATTACGCGCCCTATTTGTCGCTCTAGCCGTACCCCGTTTTGGAGCGGAACAAAGCTTTATATTTTGAACGCGTCTTTTGGCTTGTCTTGAGAACGAATACCGGGACAGTCGCAGTACTGTTCGTGACCGGGATTTCCGTGTGAATTATTACCGAGACGAGAATCCGAATTCTGTCAAGCGCACTACGATAGTAAGAACGAACCAACGTACCGTTTAGGAGGGTTTGCAACACAATGTTCCAGGCTGACGAGATAATGCTACAGAGTTATGTGGAGGTGTCTACAATTTCAGGTGAGTTGTCGGCAATAAAGAACGCTCAGTCTGGAAGCAGTTCTTTCCACTTTGACGGTGCGAAGCACATTCCATACAAACCAGCACGGTCACTCACTCTATTCAGCATGACCTGCAAGTTTTCGGCAGAAGGACCAACTAAGACAGTGTCATCCGCATACACCATGTGGGTCAACCTGGCGCCAGAAAGAAGCTCAACACCTAGCTCACATGATTCCTCAAGTGCACCTTCCAGAATGTCGTCCATGACGAAACTGAACAGGAAGGAAGAGATCGAACACCACTAGAAGTGATAGACGTCCGAGACATAAACCCTCATAAACCCTCACCTAGCTTGCAGATAGTATAAAACATGAATCTCACTAGATTCACGTTTTGTACTTTCCGCTGTTATCTGTCGTGTAAATGTTGCTGTGTGTTCATCTTGAGGTTTCATCTATTCACTGTGATCGTAACGTTAATTTTATGCGCCTTGATGGGAACTAGTTTTCCAGCCCATTCCAAAATTTCCACGTTGCTTTTCCCCCCGAAACGAGATGATGCGTCTTGTTCAGACCTACTTTTAGCGACCAGTTACAAAGGAGCAGTTTCTAAAACCCCGTCCTCCGGCTACAGTGCACCAATTCGACGCGTGGAATGATATTTGCTGCTGTAGTTATGTGTAGTTATAAAAATCTCATTTTCTTTACTTCCTAACTTATTTGATGGAACACTCATTCACTGGCTTGAGTTAAACCAAAGAGCAGAATAGGTTAGCTATCCAGATAACCTATTGCATCAAACTTGTCGTAATAAATTATACGCCTTTATTTTGTCTTCATCTTATGCCTTGACTCCCGTTTAATAACGTATTTCACGATATCCATACCTCGGCTATGTGACGTCCTATGAACCAAAAACACTTTTTATGAAAAGTTAGGCGCTCAGTGCATCACATTGTCGTCACGTGAAAGTTGGTACAATTTTGTTTAACTTATACGCCGCGTTTCCCGACAAGCCTGATTGTCACGTGCGTACTGCCACTTTCGAGCGGTTACGACCTATCACATGCACTCACCCACATTTATGTGGTGATGAGAGCAACTTTCAAGTTTGTTGTCTAACTTGTTCACCTTTGCTAATACGGTTAGATACAGTCTTCCTTAGATTACTATTTGTACTAGTCAAAGCTGAACTATCCTAAACTGGTGATTGCTTGATGTTACGTAGTGTTTGCCATCTACCAGACAATCCACGATCGGTTTCGTCCTTGTTTGGATTCATCAACTGACGTAGGTAACCGGAACGTGGTACGAACCAGCAAACTGTAGCGACTGTGGTAAATAATATTCTTGATAGTTGCATTCAGTTTAACACCTTTGGTGATTTTGGTATTTATCTACTTTTGTTTTAGTCAAGCTATAAATTTTTAATATCCGTCCCGGAACTAAAATCACAACTCGCCCCGTGCCTCGCTAGTTTGACATGCTTTCTCTGCACACTATTTTCCAGGGTCGATATCATTACTCAGGGGTCAACACGCCGAGTCTAGGTTTTCATTATCGACCGGTTTGGAATAGTGAGCGCCAACTGAATTCTGTTGGACAGTTTGTAGAGACTCTGATTGTTTATTGCTAACTATGTTAGAATTATGATTGCCATTTTTACTCTTTCGTTTCCAACATTCGTGTGTACCAAAACGTTTGTCTGAACGAGTCGGGATACCGACAAGCATCCAGGGCACTCAAACGTACGACCCATGCTGCGCGCTCGACTATTGTTCTCTTGTGTTATCGTTTCTTCTTATTAATCACTTTTCATGTCGACTTCGCGTATCACCACCATACTCCTTGTGTACTCTTTGGCCTATTCTTAACCGGCCTTCTTTGGTTCGCTTGATCCTACAAATTCCAACAATTGGTGAGCCCGAAACAGTTTTGAACGCGTTGTCACACTGCCGTTTTTCGTGAATTCGTTCCGTATTATTACTTTGCCTTGCGTTTTCTAAACGGTCGTTCTTTCTGCTCGTATATACTTTCAGTTGTATTACTTTTATATCACCGGTTTATCCAACTATTAATGTGTAGCCTTTACTTCTTATACCCATGTCGGATGACAGTCCAAAGCCTTTCGAGTATCCCATGTTAGCCGTATCGCTAGTAGCCCCGCCGTTCTTACAAATGGACCCTATGCTGGGGTTCATACAGTCATACAGACGGAACTTTGCAACAACCTATTTTCTTCTGACCAAGCAAAATTCAGCCAGTTAGTGTCTCGTTTGCCGAAAGAAATCACGATATAGTTTCGAGTTGTGTTAGTAAACCAGCCTACAGTGAACCACTACGAAGCTCTTAAAGAAACGATAATCAGGCTAGTCACCCCATCAGAAAATATTCGCTTGCAGCAGGTATTGAGCTATCTAAATCTGGGCGACAAGCGCCTCACCATTCTTCTCCGGGAAATGCATCAACAGTTAGGTACGTCGCACATGGACGAGTCTCTTCGTTAATTGTGTATACAGAGATCACTGGAAACATTGCAGGCAATTGTGTCAATTGCAAGGTCACGACCTTTAGCGGAGACACCGGAGATGTCTGACCAGATGGTAGGCCGTTTTCAGTCATTTCTTAACCAAGTTAGCGCCATAAAACAGGTACCATACCCGGTAAGAATTACTCTGTTATATAACGAAGGCAGCTCGTCTGTGTCAGTATCAAGTATTGAGGCATTGTGGGTCGAAGTCGTAACTTTGTACAGCGATTTTAGCCTAATTCCGACAGGTCGTCTAGCGTGCCGTCGACCTAGCAGATCCTCCAGACACAACTCCGCAGCATAAGGTCGATTACTGTTGATATCATCAACGTTTGGGCATTCGACCCACCAGGTGCATTAAACCGTGCACTTACCAGCCGACCGAGCGGGAAAACATCAACACCGGCTTGTAATGGTGACAAACGTCGTAGGCGTCGCACATTTTCGCATCATTTATGTGAAGGATGTAAAAACCGGAAGCACGTTCCTAGTTGATACTGGGACGTAGGTTAGCGGGTTTCTGTCTGTAAAAGACGAGTTGATAAACTCCTGCAGACTACAGCTCCGTGCTTCGAATGACACACCTACAACCACTTACGGGCAGCATTCTTTAAACCTTAAGTTGAGCCTCCGGTGGACATTCTGCTGGGTGTTTACAATTGTCCTGATACCTTTTCTGTGCTGATATGTTGTATGGAAGCAGTCTGTACAAGCGACTGTTGAGCGTTACGGGGGAGAATTCTTGATGGCGGCGTGTAGAACGATAAACAACCTGAAATGTCCTCTTAAGCCTAACGCTTGTAATCAACCATGGTGCAGATTTTAATGTTGCAGAACGCTTGCGCACCCAGTAGTAGCTTGTTGAAAACGTCTTCTACTCAACTCGACTTCATTTCTGGGAACCGATGTACAACAGTTTTACACCTTATCATCTCATTGCCCTGGTTTTCACTTTCGTGTATCAGTTTAATATATTATGTGAAGATAACTGCCTTGGTCATAAAACGTTGCGGCTGTCAATGGGGATCACTTAGCATCCTTCAGCTGGGATTTGTAAGAGGTTACTACATTATATCAAGAGCTCTGTTATAACGTACTTAACCAGCACGGAAGAACTCGTTACAATATGTAGTCTACATTTCATATATTGCACACTTGTGCGACGTCACCTTTCTGTACACTTATGAAGTTATCGTCATTCAGATAAAGACTCTGGTTGTATGTAGCAGAGAAAACCTTTAGGGAGCTCCACCTCTGTCTGATATTTTTGTCATCCAACAAACTTCATCCCAACAAAACATTTGCTCTCTACTACATGAATCACTCTCTCCCCATTCTGCCTACTCAGAACCCTTGTAGGTTGATACCCTTTCATCACCACACCCACCAGATACCAGTTCATCGATCCTCTGGTTCATGATTTAGTTCTTGGTTTTCCACCATCCACTCGGTTGATATTCATTTTTATTCTAAATATCATTCCATGTCAATAGGCTGTCCATTGATTCACTACCCATGTAGTTTTAAAACACCTTCAGTCTAATTCATTGTTCTAGTAGTGTACAAGTGTGTAACCAACTTGGGAGACATACAGTTATTAAACACCACCACCAGACACAAAAGTACGTTAACGCAAGATGAATCACCCTTAACTTTATATATTTGACCTTTGAACCCATTACGGTTACGACGGCCAAAAGCGTTGTAAATATAACAGATAGCTATGACCTCTCTAAGGCATAGCAACTGGTCTCGAAGAGGTCACGCTGACGTACACTGCTGGTTGAATGAACCGATCCCTTTAACTGACTAAAGAACTTGGATCAAAATTCCATCTCCCATCACCTCCTCCAATGCAACTGAATCTTTGACTATCCTATCTGTCCACTTCTATCGAGTTTACTTCTATCTCGTCTTTATTTGTCCCCAGTTTGTCATTACCAACATTCCCAGAATGGTACTCACCTTTGTTGTCGTACTTTTGTCATGTGGTCTGTTACTTTTATTTTCGTACAGTAACGTACACTTAGGCTACCTCGTACCCCTCCAAAATTGTGCCCAATTCACCAGGTCCAAAGAAACCTCTGAATCAAAAATGAAACGTTAGCAACAACCACAGTTACCAGCTACTTAAAAATCTTTTCTGAACTTACAGATATATCACAGTATGTTTCGATTTCCTGGACATCTTGAGGAATTATCACCTTCTTGAACATGTGGTCCCAGTTTTACTGACCTAATACAGTGAACAAAAGATTGATGAAAAAAAGCAGATGTTGCTATTCAAGAATTCAAGATTTCTCTCAAACTTTCGACGGAGTTGGCGGTTTCCGTGAAGCTGCATAGTTGCAGTTTATTTCATTTTTACTCAAAACTTTACAGTTTGTAACTTTTCTCTGTCATACAATTGTAACAGTGAACGTCGACTCAAAGGAGATCGCTTAACAAAAATTAAAAATTTGGAGAATATCACTTCATATTACCGGATCACGGAACACTGGCTTCTGCTTACTAGAAAGAAGTGTGAGATAATATATCTTTACTTCTGGTGCTGCTCCCTCCACTGGCTTAGTAACTATGAGTTGAATACTACTAACCGTGAAGTCTGAATCTCGAATGCTTTTGAAGAGGTCCCAGCCTACCTCCGCATTGAGCTAGAATGCCCAGGAAAGTTACGAGGTACTTGAAACTCTTATTAGGATAAGTAGGCATTTTCTTTTACCGTTTTTCGATAGCGTCCCTCTCACCCTCACATTATCACCTTGGGTCTAATATCCAAGCCTGTCACTCGTGCCTCGTGAAGCACAATTATTAAATGAAAAATGTGGACTTGGTAGCAACAGAAAAGGTCATCACTGTGTACACCATGTACTGTCGAGTTGCCACATGTTACTTAATAACAGCTCCATCAGTTGCATCGCCGAGTAGGTCACTTAAAGCCTTATGTGAGACTTCGTAATTGTAGTATGGAAAATCCTTCATTCCTTTGGTTCGTCGAATATCTCCAGGGTTGTTGCTTTGATAGCAAAGTGAACAAGACATTTAAGATTAGTACTGTGCGACCAGCTTTGTGCCACAAGATTTCATATTAGGACCTATGCTCTCTATTGTATTTGTGCTCGAAGCCCAACAGCTTGTCACTTCCCAGTTGTTCTTATATTCTTGATAACACTTAAGTTTGGCGTGTAATGGAGAGAGTAACTGGAAGTGAGAAGCTACAGAATGCTTTAAACATATTACATCGCTGGACCACAGACAACCGGTTACAAAACTAAGTGTAAAGTAATACAGGCCAATTATTCAGACTGCAGAGGTATATCCTAGGGGGTCTAAAACTTCGGTATCACTACACAAGACGGTGACTTAGCACGATTGTCTCAACTGATCTTAGCCTGTCTTCAAACAATGTGTCAGTGAGCAAGAAAGCCATCTCCGTGTTCGATTAACTAACCGGGCTGTTTGGGAGTTTTCATTTACAATGATTCACCAACTTGTTTAGTCAACTAGTATGCCCTCATGTTTACCTAAATATTCAAGCTTATTGTCTTTATGTAATAAAGAATATCTCTCTTATTCAGAAGGTACAACGTAGACCTACGAAACAGGTCACGACAACACGTCTTCCACCCTGCTTAAACTGAAACAGTTTTCAATGAACTATCAGTATATCAGAGGAAACTTGATTTTAATGAATGAGATCTTACATTAACCTCAACAGTCCTTGAGAAAGTTGGTCGTGCTTAAGGAAAGTGACCATCGCATGAGAATCCGCTAAAGCTACAACATTAAGTGAGCCGTTTTACGTGCAGCGAACATTTTTAACACCCGGGTGTGCCCAATGCGGACAACTTATCATAGTCTGTCGTAACTGCGTCATCCATAGAAGGCTTTACGTGCAGACGATGGACATGTTTGGGTCACTACACCGAGTAATCACAACTTGATAAGCAGAATCATTACGGTAGAATTAAGATACTCTTGACCTTTAAACGTTGATGTTAGCTAGGTGTCTGTTGCTTGTTTCAGTGTGGTTCTTATGTCCTTGATAGACCGTGGTTGGGTTTCTGTACCACACACTATTCGCAGTTTTTCTATTGCTGACCCTCTGAAACTGAAACAATCGTTCGAATTATATTTTCTTTTAAAGCCGACCAACACAGATTCAGATATACATATAAGCATTCTGAACCCCATCAAAACTGTAAATCTCCTACCAATCCTATGAATGCTGATGAGAAATCTGCTGATGTGAACCGTTGTGTCCACAGATAACTCATTCGATGTCCTGTTGTGCCTAACTTGTGGCACCGCATTGGCATTCGTCCTGATAATGCAGTCAGTAAGGGATTTTCAGTGCAGGATCGATGCACAATTCGGTACATTGAGATGTTTCCAGATAGTCTTCTTATTGAAGCCACTTTGGTAATGTGAAGAAAGGTTTGATATCTCGCTGCTACCCAATTGTTGTCAATCACACAGTGAAGTATGCGAGCGCCCTGTTTGGTAGACACTGATTAAGGTACCGTTTTGTCACTCAACCCTCGATTTTCTCTTAAGTTAATTAATGTGCATTGTCGAATTCACTGAGTTTCTTCACTTGTTTAACCGAAACCAATGAACTGTCTACCAGCTTTCTTGGTACTTACTTGAAATTGTGAGTAATCCACCCTACGTATACATACACGTGCATATACAGAAAGTGAATTACTCAAGCATTTAAGTAAAGTTCAACCAAGTAGGAAATGCGCTAATGACACTTCCCTTTTTCATCAAATTTTCTCGTGTACCCAGTCTACTCAATGCAGTGTTTCAGACAGACTCAACAGACCGGTAAGTTTTATGGATCAGCCTTGTTAAGGAGGAACCGCAAATTCATTAGAATTCCTCGAAGTATTTGTTCTCATTTTTGCAACTTCATCCAAATCTAGAGAGCATTTCTGCCTAAATTCACAAACAAAAGGATGTTTCATATTTACTTCAAGGCGGGCGGTATTTTTGTTTATCGGTGGTGTTCCACTTCTGGTCTGCAGGCTTTTTCAGACCGGAAGAACTAGTTACAAACCTGAGATTACCTAAGGCATGTTGGATCTAAGTAACTAGATGAATTTGGGTGTAACAGACCAAAGACGTGCTTAAAGTTAGTTAGAAATAAAATGGATACAACTAGTCAGATAAGCTTACCGAACGGTCTGTTATCTACTTTCGCGTGAAGCCTCTGTAGGGTATGAAATTCTTATAGAAATTTAAGGTCTAACGAAAGTACTGTATCTGAGGTAGTGGACTGCTGAAAACAAAGTGGGAAATTGCTGGTGCTTATAGACGGTTTTGAAATTATGATTTCAGAGTCGATAGAGGTTTAATCGAAAGATTTGTTTACCTTGGGATTTTTACCACAGCTGGTGGTGATTCTGAAGAAAGGATCTTCTTACATACTTCACACGAACAATAGTGAGGTTTGACAAGACGTGTGGGAAACAGACAGCCAATAGTTGCACGGTGTGTCCTACACGATTTTCGCATGCCTGTTCATCACCGACGATGCTGAGTCTCGTTTGCTCTAGATGTGGCTAGTTAAACAAAACAGTGAACAGCCCATGTTTAGTTGGGGAATGTGATGTGAATTTTGTTTCCTGTTGGCTCTAATGTATCCCCAAGTTACGGTCCAAAGGATACTGAATATCGTTGACTAGGGATACGAAATGATCGGTCTGCAAGCCAAATTCAGTTACTCCAATGTTTGGTATCGTGGGTTATAACAAACCGCCGAATACAACCCCTTGTTAAAAGCTTTCAAAATAGTTTAGACCATAAAGACAACTTCTGGCAAAAAATTTAAATTTCCCGCACAGTTTAAAAATTAACAAAATCACCTTCCTTCTGTTCTGCTCGTCATTCCAGTGTCTTATTGTATTTTTGATTTGGCCCTTCAACGGGTTCGTATACTGTAATAACATACGACTTGAACATGTTTAACTTGGCTGTAATATGTATTTCTTTTGCATCTATGAGCAATTCGCCGGCTACTCTGCTGCTATTTCTAATATTTTTTTCATCTTTCTAAATCCTACCCAGTTTTCTGTTTCCTTACACCATCAGAAAGTGTGATGTCTAACACAAGCAGCAACAACAACAACAACAAGTCTATCTCACTCTTCCGACTCATCCACATCGGTACAAACCGAACTAGAGAACAACCAGTTGGATGGGTGACCTTAACAAGTCAGATGAGGAGTCAACACACGTGAATAAGTGCACACCATATCAACGCAGGACGGGTGTTTATGGTACGGAGAAAAAATTGAATGCGTTACATATACACATCACCTTTAATTTCAACTAGTCAGCTAATTTCAAGCAGTTTCTAAGTGTTGATAATTGTACATCTGTCTGTAATTATTCATCCAGAATAGCATTAGCCTTTAGTTAGACTTTACCCGTAACTTTGATCCCCTAACAGTCCCACATTTGGTGTAGGCCTTATTTAGTCTAAATCTCCTCATTTAATAATTGTTCGTAAAACTGGATGTTGTAGGATCGAGCGAACCGACGATAACCGGTTGAAAATAATACAGCGAGTAGACAAGAAGTATATTGTTGACTTGCGAAGTCAACGCGAGGATAAGCGGATACAAATACGAAACGATAACGGAGCGAGGCGACAAGCGTGCACGGAGCGGGATCGTACGTTCGAGTGCGCGGGGGACTTGTCGGTATCTCTACTCGTTCAAACAAATGTTTAAGTACATACAAAAGTAGAAGACAGAAAGAGTACAAATGGCACTCGTAGTTCTAACATAATTGATAATAACGAATAGGGTCGCTACAATGTTCAGTGTCTATCTGTACCGCAAATTCCAATATCTGTGTGTCGAATATTGGTCCATCTCCAATGTGCATAACGCGCCTATCGTCTTGATTCGAATCGCAAAATGCCACCCAATCATTAGATCCCATTTATTTTGTTCTCATTTCTCTTTGGATAGATGCCAACCACTATCGCATGCGAATTTAAAACCGTCGTTAAAAGAAGTCAGTAGTTCAACCAGTTGTGTTCGATAGTTCTTATCAGAATTTTGTAATTATAAGTCATGTGCGAAGTATTTATGAAAATCATAACAGTTCAAATATGCCATCACAAATCATGAACATGAAGTGTATCTCAGTCAGCTGTTGGAAGATGTGTTTGCGAATGCGTGAGAATGTCACAAACACCTGTCACGCGACGCCCGACCGCCGGTGTCTGGGGGTTCACCATTGCTTGTATTTTCATCTGTTTAAGGAAAATTGGACAAGTGTTGGGGGGTTTGTAAAGAACTACTTTGCGCACACAAATATGGGTTGTACAGTCCGATGGAAATGGCTTCTGTTTTTATGACGCTGGCACACTACCAGCTCTGCAGTGGGTTTACAAGACCTTCTTAATGGTTCCGAATGATTCATTCGGCTTTATCTGATAGCTAGTCAATGATCTTTGTGATTTCAACTTGGAGAGAAGTTAGAAGAACGTGTAGCGAACAATCTTGTTTTCGGTGATTCATCATCAGGCTAAATACAACCCATTTATATGGGTTTATCATGTGAGAAAATATACAGTAATGAATCGAACGGATTGTTATCAGTTTCGGAAAGTTCACGTTGATTGTACAAATTATTGATGGCTGTTAAGATAGCGGTTTTGATTACGTAATCTGTTCTTGCCGAATGTGGATATCTAGCCATGGAATATTCAGTGTTTTGACGAGGCGCTTTTGAATACATAGTGGGGGGGAGAGCCAGCGGATGGCTACTGCTTCTGTGACTGCCAACAGGCGCTCTTTGACCCGTTTTGGTTGTAATTCATGAGCGTGATAGATAGGACGGAATGATTCATTGGGATCGATTGAGTGATTGAGTGATTGGATTCCATTAGGTGCGCAGCGATAGAAGACGAGCAAGATTTGGCCAAGCCCCGAGTTAGCCACACCGGATGATGCTCCCGAATGCGTTCAGGCAATCGCCGTGTCGTGCAGCCTACATAGCTCGTTCCACAGGAACAAACGAAATGGTACACACATTAAGAGGCAGCATGAATAGGTAATGTATCTTTCAACTGAGGGCGCAGAATCGGTGTGGAATTAAACTGAATAAGCAGTTTGGCTGCAAAATAAGTTTTGCTTAGGGCTACGCTAAGTTTGTTGCTTATACTGTCTGAGGCATTATCACCCTTAAAAGGTAATGAAATATAAACAGACTTTTTCTCTACAGTGTGCTGATTGTTCGACTTTGTGCTATTTGACATATGTCTGTGAATAAATTATTCGGGATGGCCATTTTCAACTAGTACTTTAAATATGAATTGTCTTTCCTCTTCTAGAGTGTCACTAGAGCATATTTTCTTAGCTCTGTCGATCATACGTCGGATAAGATTAATTTTCTGTCTTAATAGTGCAAAACTATAAAAGTTCGTATATTGCCCGGTCCACGTTAACTTACGGTGTACTTTTCTTCGTATCGTCCCAACTGAGCGACGGGATAGGAAGACGTCGAAGAACGAAACACCTTCGGGTGACTCAGGCTCCATGGTGAAATGGATGTTCCTATGAGCTGAGTTGAACCGTTTCAGTATTTCTTTGGGGCTTGTTTCATCAGGTACGCAAATAATGTCATCTACATATCGTTTGTACAGAGTGAACGAGTTAATCATCGTCGCTAGTACACCACTTTCAACCTTTGCTATAAAAATATCGGCTAGTAATGATCCTAATGGTGACCCCATTGCTACCCCGTCCTTTTGAAGAGAAGTCCTAGTCGAGAGGTCATCGATTAGAGTTAACAGACAGTGACTGTGTCTCCTCTAGAGACGATCGGGCAACCTGATAATTACTCACAAGCGAAAGTGATTGAGCATTCACATATGGTAATTCGGTCGTGGCCAATGTGAGGTGGATGGCGCAGTGGTAAACATGATTGCCTCATGAACAGCGTGTCGGTGGTTCAAGTCCCGGCAGTGGCGATGATATGCACTACTGACGAGCTCTAATGAGAACGAAACTCGAGTCTAGTGCTTCTGTTGTTCGAAAGGGGGCCGACTGTAGTGTCTATGAGAATGCGACGGCTGCGATCAATTGTGGGTGATGTTCAATCTGTATGATAGCTAATGTCAATCACATAGAACTCAATCACTCTCGAAATGGCCTTTCTTGAGCCGTTGCTTAGCTACGTCGGGAGGGGCTCATTTGTCCTTTCCGACTGCCGCCATGTAGTTTTCTCAACATAATCGGCTTGACAACAACAGATAAGAATAAGCACATCATGACGAAGAAAATCCCGGTAATCCACCTTCGAGGTTTTGCATCAATATCAGGGTACTATTAAACGGTAAAACGACCCTTACCGCAAGACAGACGCTCTCACGTAAATTCGGATGTTGGCAGACGATAACCCCATTTGTTTCCACTTCATTGGTACTAGCCCTAAATTTTCTTCGGTCCAACTCCAAAGCTGTCAGTATGAGACTGTTATCAACTACAGAGGCTGTTGCCATCAGACGACTGTTTCCATTTACACGAAAGTGGTTTGTACAAAATCTTCTTGCGTCTTCCCCAATTATCCTTAGGTCACATAAAATATGTAAGCACGAATCACTTGATTCCGTGGAGCACGTGTCCTACACACACATTCTTCATCTCTCCAGCCCTCCTCCGGTAGGCTGTGTTTCATTACAAGTCTGTGTATTGTAATGACATATTTCGAATTGTTTTGATTTTCATACATACTTCTCACATAACTTGTATGGTTGTAAAAGTCTAATGAGAGTTATCGAACATTTTTGGTTGCACTGTTGTCTTCGTAATCGTAATTTGTCAGTTTGACACGCCCGTCAGTCACGGTGGAAATGTTACGTGAGTGGATCATTATCCTTCAAAACTCCACACGTATTCCCTGAAGAACATCATGCATGTACAGCAACAGAAATGATGTAGTATTTGAACTTGTGATTTTTGAGACAACGCACAATGGAAAAACAAAACAAGTCCGTTTCAACCTGGTCATCAGTTAGGATGTTGGTGCTAGGTGTCTACTTATCCAAATACTTTTAGCCGCGAGATGTGGTTCCCCCTTTGGCGCCATCCGTACTTCGTCACTATAGACGATGTAGATTTTCGAGATGGTTAGCTTGAAAAGCGACATGCGACGATTCCCAATATAATCTGATTTGTTTTGTTGTTCGGTGGCCCGTGAAGACTGGCCTCTAAACTGGGTCAACCGAACAAGTCAACCATCAACCCGACTAGTAACCATTCATCATTATTCCCTACTCCACAATCTGATTTATTGTTCCTGTATCTTGTTGGTGACCTAGTTCAAAGTGAGACACTTATCATACACAAACCTTAGCTGCGTAATAGTTAATACTCAGGAAAACAGTCAGATGCGGCACGCAAAGTCCTTTCGTCTGCGTTGTGTATGGTGAGCATCCAAATGTTTGTAGGATGGTCACACGGGAGTTCACTACTTACTGTGATACGTCCCTCCTAATATCCGTGGTTGCTTCTAGAACGGTAACTTATCATCCACTATACTGTCGTTATTTACTCTATGTCTGCAATAACTGTCTACACGCGTTGGTTCCTGTGATTAATCCCTCAGCCATTGGAAGATGTCACCAACAAATTGTTAGCTAGTGAATGGTAGGGTTTTTTTTATTTTCACATAAATTGAATATCATCCATAATTGATCGCACCTGTCGCATTCTAATAGAATTTCCAGTTGGCCCCTTTCGCTCCAATTAGAGCCCGTCGCTAGTGCATATCCCTGTCACTGCCCGGACTAGAACTCCGGCCACGCTTTGCATGAGGCAACCGTGTTTACCACTGCGCTATTGACCTCACATTAGGCATGACCGAATTACCATATGTGAACGCTCAGCCATTTTCACTTATGAGTAATGATCAGGTTGCCCGATCGCCTCGAGAGGAGACACAGTTACTGTCTGTTAACTCCAATCGATGACCCCTCTAGTGAGAGCGAAACTCGAGTCTGGTGCCTGTTTTTTAAAGGGGCTGACTGGAAAGTCTATGAGAATGCGACAGCTGCGATCAATTTCGAGTGATGTTAAATCTGTATGAAAATCTTCAGCCGTTAGACGACCTTTGAAATCCATCTCCTTGGCCGGCCTGGAAAACAGATAACGCTTGTCAGTGTCGAAATACTGTCATTAAACTGGGTGTTACTATTAGTGTATCTAGCGCGTGTTGGATCACACGGACTTTTGCGTATCAGCATAGGAATGCTTAGGCTTGACCCATGTCATATGGCTTGTTCTCACTGATCTAGCGTATTCCGGGTGTCTTAGATCTGTGGTGGGTAATCGATGACCAGCGGTCTCAAAGTAAAACATCATGCTCATCGACTGTGAGTTGAAATTATCCGGTCCGTATCATTCACATGAACTAGCGTTGACATTCTGTGTTAATTCTATCCGTCACCAACACCTATCGAAAATGCAGTATGTGCCGGTCAACTCAGGAGCCGAGCTGATTGTTGTTAATTTAGTTGCTGGTCTCCATCCGGTCCCAATCTTTTGTTACCTAATGGTAAGAAGTTCACGTAACAGTCAGTCGAGTTACTCTCTTCGTTCATGACTTCACGGAAGAAACACCGTTAGGTTTCTGTGTTATTCTTCTTCAATTCTTTTAGTCGTTTTCCTCCTAAAGCGTACATTATCTCCCGGAGAGCGGAGGACATGATCGTATACGGAACGGTCCGAATTTCCACAACCCCGG
The DNA here is from genome assembly GCA_013368495.1 of Paragonimus heterotremus. NCBI lineage: Eukaryota > Metazoa > Platyhelminthes > Trematoda > Plagiorchiida > Troglotrematidae > Paragonimus > Paragonimus heterotremus. The sequence continues at coordinate 51,116 of LUCH01002307.1, forward strand.
TTAAACAACCGGCACCTCAGTTCGCCAAATCAAACGTAATATATGGATACAAATGTGGATGCGGAACATGCTATATTGACAAAACTGAATGCCAGCTTGGAACCAGGGTTGCCGAACCCTTACCGAAATGGATTCAACAGACGGTCACATAATCAAGCAACTTGACAGCAAACACTCGGAAGGAGCCAACATCATTGACTGCCAAACATCAGTTGATGACTCAACATGTGATTGTTTCAACAGTCCTTTCGTATTCTGTTTTCGACTCGAAACAAACGTTTACTACTGTTCTGTAACAACCAGCTTTGCTGTGAGTAATATACTACTCACAAGCGACATTCAGGAACTCTAAGGCAAGCCCCAAACGTCAGGAAGACGACGGACCAGAGGAGACTATCGAATTAGTGTGTACGCGCCATGGGAGAAGTGTCACCAGGGCGAATGACAACATACTGTTATCCAATGTGTGTGAATGTACGTCAGCTATACGAATGAGTGTAAGTGTTCGCGATCCAATGTTTAACATGACACGTACGGTATTTCATGCAATAAACGAATTTGCAGGGCAAGCGGCTTTTGCAGTCGCAACGCTATGGTTTGCCAAGCCCATTGCAATCAGACACTGTCAACTCACTTTGTGCATGCAGAAAGAACTATGTGTGACCTTGATGCTGACGTGCTAGCAACCGAACTTGTTTCGAACACCAACCTTGTGAGATTTGGAATTTTGTACATTTCAGCTCGTCCGCAGTAAACACTCATAGAGATGCAACGAAATCTGCCTCAGCATAAATCGTGTCACGTCAGTCTTTTGTCTGCTTTTTTTTCAAACATAAACAGGTGACCGTGACGAATCAGACAGAAGAACGGTGATTAAAACTAATTCAAATGGGATCTATGAGTTCCGTTCTTGGCATTGAAAATTATATTGATAAACACACGGCCTCGCCGTCTTCAGCAACCGCAGTGACCCTTAAAAATCCGCGTAGCTGTACATCGGACTGTGTTAAATACTGCGTTCGCCTGTCCATGTTCTAGTTTTAGTGTTCATGTAACGCAAATGAAAACAAGGGGTTGAGGAGACGATAAAGTAAAAGGGTTTGTGGAGACAACTGCTGCAGATGAATGCGGTCCGGCGCTCACCGACTGATACAGCCTCTGGTCCCTGCCCAGAAGGAGGCCGCGAGTTACTGGATTAGACAATACAGTGTGTGGTGATTGTGCACAAATATGCCTGTACATTCATTCAGGGTCATTGGTATCCTCGTGTACAATCGACCTTGTGCGACTTTGCGTGTCACACGTTTGACCTATAGAATAACCTTTGTTGATTCACGTTGTTTTTCACATTCCGATTGAATTGTCTAAGATTCACGTGCTAGAAATGGCACACACTGGACTTAGAATAAAATGTAGAGTTCTCACCACCCTTTGAATGCATATGGCGACTTGGATGATTGGTCGAACTAGACCTTCTCATTCGTGGAAACAAGAACGGGAGCTAATTCCACAAATCAATATAAATGATGTCCAACGTGATATTGATCAAATCCTCGACTACTCATCGGTTATGTTTCACAACAGCAGAACTGGAACAACGTCAGGCTAAACGTTTTGAGAAGATAACGGAAATTTTGTTATGCTTGATAACTTAATCGGGAATGCCAAACCTGACCTAAAACTAAACAATACCTTTGAGTTTTAACTTGAGATACAATGATGAGACCGACAATGGCAATACCATTTTGAAACAAAATAAACGGTAATGATTTTTCTGCGTCAGTATCTTCAGAATTTCACCCTGCCAACCGTAGAGCAAATAACATGTTCCACTCGTCCGGTGTGAGTTGTGCACATTCTGAATCCGTTATGACACTGTCATCAGCATACAGAGTTAAGCAAAGACTTGGTACATACATTTCTCATGCTAGTTCGAGTCTTCAAGTTAGTACAACCAAGAGATGGTGTACGACCTCCAGTGTTAGTCATAAGAAGTCAATACTTATCTAAGTGCGTTTGTTTCATGAATGATTGGCGTGTCCAAGTCGCTTTTTTTCTCCATGTATTCTAAGTCTGCCGTATTTCGGGTCGTATTTACTTAATATTTACTATTTGTGAAATGGGCCTTCTTGTCTGTTTTCCTCTAGTTTGCTCTCCCTTTACTCTATGCAGTTTTGCTTTGGTCCAACGTAGAGTCAAGTGTACGTAAATACTGTAAGCAATCGCTAAACCGTAGCATCTCAGGTGACATCGGTGAATGACGGTAGCGAGTTTGGTAATGTAAATGAATTATTCTGATTAAATTTAAATGATTTTGGTTGATGTAATTTTGAAGTTAACCTCAAATGGTCGCAGCTTTCTGAGTTTCATAGAACCTTCAGCCAACCCCTTACATGAGTTTTGCCGTTGGTAAAGCTCATCAAAACTGCACACCCTTCAGACAGTTCAAAAACTGAGCTCTGGTAGAACTTTCCTTAGGCAACCTAATCAGTTACTACGCCATTTACTCATACATTAGGTACGCCCGTATTATCGTATGCGAATGTTCAGCCACACTCTTGTAAGTGATACTGAGTTTGCCAGACTGGCTGGGTTTATTTTTACAAACCAATATTTTCGAAAGGGGCCGACTGGAAAGTCTATGGGAATGCGACAGCTGCGATCAATTGCGGGTGACGTTCAACTTGAAATAAAGCAATATTCGTTACTAGAGAACAGTAGGCAAAATATCGCTCAACAGTTTTAATGATTTCTGTGATTTCAACTTAAGGACAAGTTCTACTCCTGTAGTCATCTGTTCTGGTTACTGTCGGGGAAGTTGCCAGTTCCCCGAAAACGTCGTGTGACCACAAGTGACAAAGTTCACTTGTGAATGACCTTTACCTTTGCCATAATCGTGCGCGGCTCCGGTCTTCACAATCGACCTACGCCCTCGTGACAACTGTTGTTGTCATCCCGACTACATACCTAGAATGTACTGTCTAGACTTTTGTCTGGTCCATTCCCTTGGACCTTGCTTGTTGCTAGCCGCAAACCCTATAAATACGAACGGGTTTGTGACCATGTTGTCTTCGGATTGAGTGACATAAAGTAGCTCTGTCCGGAGGCCAGTCTTTTTTCTGTGTTCGTTCGTTAGCCTCAAGTGGTTGGGTTGGCCGGGAAGATACGTATTAATCGTGCATATTTCGTAGTCAGCCGTTCAGAACCGTAGAACGTCGTTGCGTTATCTACCGTTTCATTAACCGTTATTCTGTTGTCTTTTTACACGCTCGTAGGCCGTATGCCTCAAGTCACAACAGTTACTAGGACAGTTACTGCTTTTGCTCTCAAGCGGTCGGCCAATCTGAGCATTACTCACAGGCAAATATCACTGAGCGTTTGCACATGACCGTGACTGGTGCAAAGTCAGTGGCGTAGTGCTCAACGGATTACCTCATGGTGGCGTGGGCGGGATTCAGGTTCTGGCCTTGAAAGGAAAATTTACCACCGGCGAATCTACATACAGCAAGTATATTTTATCACTTCAGTATGAAGTACCTGTGAGTTCAAAGAATTACCTAGGGTGGATTGCGTGCATACACATCCGCAAATTATCTGTGATCCACAGCCGATCGCAAGTTTGAAGTAACAGATCAAAAAAACTGCTGAAGTGGGTATGCCCTTCATAAATTCGCCCAGTATTTCTTCAAGGGTGATGCAGATTTACTTAATAATGGGATCATTCCACCAATACGAGTACTTCGAATGACCGTAACCGTGGCAAAGCGCTAATAACAGCATTTCGGTGGTTGCGGGCTTTAAGCGGCCGTTACTCAATCAAATATTATGAGCAACTTTTTGCGATGTGACCCTTGTCGGTCGAGCAGCCACTGTGGCGAAGATGCACTACAAGTCCCAGTCGATAACTGTTGGTTCATCATTTATTAAGACGCTGACAACGGATGTAAGATTAAACGCTCTCGACAGTGAACAGACAGGCCAGTCGACAATCGATCTGACTTTGTCTGTATTTCACTTTGTATGTCATATTAACATGTAAGGACCGTACATTTGCTTGGAAGTTACTTTATGGCAATCAGAGTCCCAAAAGTGATTCGGAGCGAACCAATGGATCCAAAAATCTTATGGAGACTGACTGCCGCAGTGAGTGATCAAGGTGCGCAATTACCAGGCCCGCGACCATGTCGAAGGCTTCCTTGGTGTTCTTGAGTCCGATCTTTTCGGATTCTCGCAATCCGAACAAACTGGGAACCATCAGCAATATTTGAAGGGAACATCTCCAAAATAAAATTGCTGTGGTTGCTCGCTAACTTTAAAGATGAACCGATACTTGGCAAGCATTAGTTAAAAATCATTACGTTATCTTTTTATAAGGTTATGCGTAGGGCTGAAAGCAACTGCATAAAATATTTGTGCAAAGTTTGAAAGAGAGGGCATTACTCTAGAATTCCGGTGTATGGTTTAAATTTTAGGATGAAAATTCCTCTTTCAACGTTCTAGAGTTTTTCATACGTATGTTTGACTTTTCAGATTTGGATTTTTTCAGACCGCAGTTTAACCGGAGACACTTTGCTGCACTGAATTTTGTGCAGTGTCTTTTCATTCCTTCACACCTTCTTGAGTATGGTTTTGTGAACCAGAACTATCAGACGTTTCAAAATGGCGGATGCTTTTTTCTTACCAGACAAACTGTACTTTCTCTTCTTGCAAGCTTCTTTATTCGACAACATGCATTCTGGATGACCATTCTTACTTATTCGCAAAACAGTTCAAATAATCTAACCAATTTATAGACTATTGGATCGTCACTTTCGTTACGCGTTCAGTCGCTTGGCCCAAACCGAGAAATCAGAAGAGATACGGCCGCACCGTTTATTGGACGAACGAGGCGATACAGAGACGAGACAAGACGAGACGAGACAAGACGAGACGAGACAAGACGAGGCGAGACGAGACAAGACGAGACGAGACAAACTAAGGCCACAGAAGCTCTCGATTTATAGGACAAAACGATTGCCATAGATGGGCGACAGACACGAAGCGAATCAAATAAGACAGTCATAAATGGCAGTCAGGGAGTCAGAACAAATCACGCTAGAGGGGGCGTCAGAAAGCGACGCGAGAAAAAACTTCAGCTAGCGCGCAGGCGTTCGACCGCACACCTGCGATCTGATTGGTTGAATGGGACCATACCACCATCTAAGACCATACCGTCCGAGCTGGGCCGATCGAACGATGTGGCGTGACACGTCCTGGCTGTCTCGTTAGGAGATGCGCCTCCTAACATAGACCAATAAAGGTAGGTACATGTGGGAAATTCGAGAGCGCCTTGAACTCATACAAGTAATGATTCTACTGAAGACTCACGAGAACAAAACTATCTTATTCAAACCTATCGGTCTACTGATAAACAATAGGCTTTTATCGCTTTTTCTGAGACTGTTCGATGATGACACTTTTTCTAACTCCCAAGTGATTAGCTAGTTGTTCCATTATATGGCAGTCCATAATTTTACACCCTTGAACATTGCCTGTACAAAACTTTCGGCAACCGATCATTAGTACGGGTTTTTCTGTACCAGAATCTGAGGACTTCGTATTCAAAGTTATTTCATACAGTAAGATTCGTCCAGATTAGTTACACCTCAGAATTCTCGAGGAAACTGCTGGTAGTCTGACAGAGCTCCCTCATTAGTCGTTTAACCAGGCGATACGCAATAACACTCTTTCTTGTACACAGAAAGAAGCCACGATCAAGTCTATCTTTAGGGCCGGTAATCTGCACTCCCATGTTGAGTGTTGTCCAGTTAGCTCTACTGGTCTCCCATGCAAAGCAATGAAAATTCTATTGGAACATGTCGTCCTCAAACTCTTTTTAGGGAGTTTTCGTTTTTCTTTCACACGGCATGACTTTCTTCCTAGTCTCATCTCAAACATCATCTATTACGCTAAGGCTTTCGACCGTATCCCACATTCCCCCTCAGACACAAACTGGAAGTTTGTAGGATCCGAAGAAAAAATTTCCGCTAGATTCTCTTTTTTAAAGTTGAACATCACTCACAATTGATCGCAGCTGTCGCATCCCCATAGACTTTCCAGTCGGCCCCTTTCGAAAAGAAGCACTAGACTCGAGTTTCGCTCTCATTAGAGCTCGTCAGTAGTGCATATCATCGCCACTGCCGGGACTTGAACCACGGACATGTTGTTCATGAGGCAACCGTGTTTACCACTGCGCCATTGACCTCACGTTAGGCACGACTGAATTATCATATGTGAACACTCAACCACTCTCGCTTGTGAGTAATGATCAGGTTGCCCGATCGTCTCGAAATGGAGACACAGTTACTGTCTGTTAACTCCAATCGATAACCCCGCGATTAGGACTTCCTAGACAGGTCGAAATCTCCGATCTCATTAAACCTGCTAGGCGATATATTTTAGATTACTGATGAGTAGTCGGGGATTTGGTTAATTTTAAAGTTGATGTGATGTTCAACTTTAAAATTAACCAAATCCCCGACTACTCATCAGTAATCTAAGATTCTCTTTTCTTAACGACAGATGTTTTCATTCGAAACCGGGTCAGATCCTTCATCTCCCTCTGATTTCTGCAGCTCATCAAGAATCAGTGCTCAGTCCTCTATTACCCCTAATTTACATCGAACACCTATCCCGTGATATTTTAAATAACGCTATTTTCTACGGTGACCTTAAAACTATGACATGCTCGTAATTTCAAAGCCTTAGCGATAGATCTTGACTAGATTAAATGCTGAGAATATTAGTAGACTTTTCCTGTGAATGACGGCGAGCATGCAAACATGTCATCTGTGGGGAATGGTGGAAATGCCTTCATGGATCACAGTACCGTCAGGTCAGTATAAATAAGAGAAATCGGTGTAGAGTAGGATCTTGATATGATGTAACTTTTATTTCGCTTATCATCATCATCAGCAGATATCTGCAAAAAGAACGTGATGTGACACCCTCAAAATGATAAAACCTTTCACGGGGTTTAAATGACACCTGTGCTTGAGCGTGCTGATCACATCGTGTTAACGATTTTTATGATTGACAAGCTGACTGTTTCCTACGCCAATATCAACCAACTCAAGTGCTTAGAACCTACCACGTGCGAATTTTGACCTGAAATTTCTGACTTGAGTTCACCTGAACTTCAGCGACCATGCAGCAGTTTAATCCACTCTCATTTCTTCTTTAGGTTTCGTGGAACAGTTCTTCGTTTTGGTGGCTAATTGTAGTCGACATATTGAAGTCAAGGAGCCTTAGAAACTTTGTTCCCGGGCATTTCTCTGTCATTAATTTTGTTCCTTTAAGGTTAACATCTTACGAAATAATATTTCTTTTGAGATCGTGAGCTGCTTGCCTGAAGATCTTTTCAACGAGTTATTAGGTTATAATTCGCCCAAGCTACAGTTTCGTAATTTTACTCTGTTCTTGTTACTTGCAGCAATCTTTGAAATGGTGCTTCATTCAGTCTTAAACAATTGTTTTTAAATCCAACAGACGCCCGTCACATATCGATTATGAAAAGCTTTCTGGATATGTGTACCTTGAACCTAGTGGTGGACCAGCGTAATAACCGCTGAATCAAAGTTTGTTCGTGACACTTACCGTTGTACGATATGTCATCATAACTAAGTGAAAAACTATTATTTTCTAACATTCTTTGTTATTGGTCTGCTGATGATTTTGGCTTCCACAAAATTTCAGACTTGTAAACTTCACCAGTTTTCGCTAAACTTCCGTTGTCAATTGATATGTGTAGTTTTATTCCAAAACTTTCCAGCGAACTGAAACTAACGCATAATTTCCAGGTTTTCCTAAACCGCCTCGTGTCTATTTCTGAAAATGCGCAACTGACAATATTTCGTCGCATATTTCATAAATTCGCCTTTGCTTTTATCATACATAATTACATTTTTCCGATTAATTTTCTGAGAGTAGCACACCAAGTTTAAGACCTATTAATCATGTCGAATCTTGTCTTCGGTAAAGTATCCAGTGCACTCCAAAGGTTACATACAATGGATGACTTTCGTGTTCTTTTGAACGGTCTGATTAACTATCTGAAAACAGCACACTTGAATTAATACAAATCGTTCTTTGAACTTTAAACGGTGTTTCGGTTTTTCATATATGTGAACCAAAAATGTTAAGCAGTTCTCTGTCAGTAGGGCTAAAACATGATATGGTAACTGAAAGTATCAACAGGATGTGAAGGGTTTGGTTTTTCATTTCATTTTGTAGTCGAATGGGTCCAAACTTCCTGGCCTGCAAAGTTGTTTATTGTACGAACTTCCGTACAGGTTTTGTTAAAATATAGAACCGTGAACACGTACACTCATTTGCACGGCTGACGTGCATTCACACACATTGGGTAGCAGTACGTTGTCATCCGCCCTGGTGACACTTCCTTCAAAGGGCGTACACACCATTTCTGATAATCATTTCTGGTCTATCGTCTTCCTGGCGTTGAGGCTTGCCCTTTAATCTCCGAATATAGGCGTTATACTACTCACACACAAGGCAACCTGATATACAACACTGGCAAAGGAAACATTCAGCTAAATAAGGAAGTAACCCAAGATATCGTTTAGTGGCACTTCATTAATGAACAACTGTTAGATTAATAGTTTTCACGTTTTCGAGATATTCACGGTGGAATGTTATTTAAACTATGGGGCATGTTGATTATGGTCAGAACCTAGTATGTACAAGTATGTTTACAAAAACAGCCTCATTCATGAGAGAGAAATATACCGATAGGAATCAGCTGTTCAAGTATACCCGGGGATTTCATCTAAAGCAAAAACGTGGCGAACAAGCTCGTTTTGGGTGTACCATCTTCAGGCCAAATACAACACAATAAATATGAAATTAGTTGTCAAGTCAGGATTTTGTGAAAGTTAATACAGTGTGAATCTGACGTGATTTTGGGATTACGGACATGGTTACTGTGGTGCCGTGTCAAGTGTTCCAACGACGGCAGGCCATGGCAACTTCAGTGCTTAAACAGAAGACTTCTGCGCGCACAGATTAGGGTTTCGTAGCCGGATCTCGATCGCCTCCACAGCAGCCAAGATGCGACATTTCACACCTCTAGTGTGAACACGTATGACGCGGTAGATCGGCTTGAATGCGACATCCACATTGACTCTGTGACCCGTATCAACTAGGTGGGCCAAAATTGCGCTGGAAATCTTTCGTCGTTGTCCGGTTATCAGCCAAGTTAGATGGTGTTCGCGTATTCTCTCCGACAAGCGCCTGGTTGTGCGACCAATGTAACCTGCTCCACAGAAACAAGCGAATGAGTAGATATAAAAACGAGGTAGCACTACTCTGCACTGCATCTTTGAGTTGAGGGCGTACAGCTGGCTTAGAGGAGAACGTTAATCTTAGTTGTGCAGCATGGGACGTTCTCATCAGGGTCGTGTCGAGCCTTCTGGTCAGCGATACACTTGATAATTGGCCCTTGTGAGGCAAATTCATATCGATGGCCTTCCGCTCGACAGAAAACTCGCGGTCTTGCGGTTCCCTTCGTTGTATGTTTCTAGTTAGGAATTTGGCTGGATATCCGTTTGCCCGAAACGTGCGGTTGTGTGCGAACACTCTGCTTTTCTGAAAGTGTGCATAGGAACGAAAGTATTTCCAAAATTATTTTCAAGTACTTTGAGGAGGAATCGTGTGAAGCCGACGACAGCGACCCTCATTCGTCATACGCTGAACGAGATTGATACAATTGCTGTTCGTATAGCTGATCTAGAATATAATCGGTTGCACAGTCTTCCCGCGGTGGAACAGTTAGCTGTGAATGAAAGTGTTCAGTTTGATGCCTACTTACAACTTATCACGCGGAAACAGGTGGATAACCGACTCGCAAAATTGAACTGCAGCCTGAACCATAGCCCAGAACCAGCGGCTTTCCCGACGAACCCGCATAGATACGTTCATAATCTTTCGTCACTGTGTTTATCTGATAAAATTGTGGAAGCTCTGTCACTGGGTCCAAAGCAGCGTATTAGACAGCTTGATCTAGAAGTTCAGTTCGAAACCATGTTCGGTCAACTGGATGGTCTCACACTACCATCTCAAACAAATTTGGAACAGTTTAAAATTACCTCGGTGAATGCAGGCTATCAATACCTTAGCGCGAAACCCAACGTGCGTGGGATGCTGACAAGAGGTCATATTGAGGCTCGGACTTTTCAGCAGGACTAATGTAAAGACGAATTGCATGCGCAAGTTGTTAGCAAGACACATACTTGAGTAACAATTCAATTACGGTCAAACACCTTTGTCTACTTGATTGTTAACCCTCATGTGAGCACATTGGACACAAACATTAATTGTTTTACGACCTGGTTAATCAGTTAATTTATTAACTGTTGTTCGGTGGAACAGTCATTTCTCTTTGTAGATCGATATCATGAATAAACAGGTTGGTAGGTGATCTTTTATGGTGACAATCAAGTTGCGAAATAAGAAAACAGCTGGATAATCGGTTCGATGCAGACCGGTGCATTCTACCTTAAAAACGTTACCTTACTGCACAGAGGGTAGGCTTATACCTCAACGGTTTTTCCTGTTGACTTACTTAAAAGGAAAACACTGAAATTATGTTTCATTCACGTCATGAATATTGAGTAGTGGATATGTTGGTTTGGTTTATCACTTACAAACATCTTCGTTGATCACCTTCTTTTGAGATGTTTGGTAGAGTAACCCAACTCGAAAGCGCACATCACAAACATTGCTGATTCGAGTCAATAACTTTTCCTTCCTGATCTCTGGTAAATCATGGTCATTTCCCTCACTATATTTAATGATCACCGTATTCGGTTGTTGAGTTTAGCTCAGAAGCCGGACCGTTAAAAATCGAACGTTTTGCACAGCTGTGCATACCATTCACATATCACAAGAATTATGGATATATTTCGTGGTACATTTCTGAAATGATTATGCCAGGCTATATGTGGGTTCAAATGACGGGTGATGAAGGAAGTTGCCTGGGGAACACTTTCTGGAATTTGGAGTCAAGCCCAGAAGAACCTGTGTGCCACTGATGACTACAAAATTGATAATAAATATCTGTTTAAATGGATCACAGTGAACTAGTTATGCATTATAGTGACGTCTTGTAACTTAACCGCATGTTACTGAAGACAGAATATGAAGGTCAATCATTTATTAGTTGGGTTTAGCATTGTCTGAAGCCAGCCGACCAGTTGCCAATTTTGGGATATCCAGATTCAGATAGCCGTGCCGTGATTTATGTCATCTGACCAGTGTCTGCCCACACGTAGACTTGAGTGACATACATGATGGCACGTGCTCGCACTTGTGCCTGCGCACATTTACTGAGTGTGTTGAAAGACTGTAGTATTAGTGGACGACCTTATTTGATGCATGTTTATGTGCTTTCCTCCAACCCTCAGTCTGTGAATAACCACAATCCCTGTGATCCTTCTAACCACAATTTTCCAAATTTTATATTCCCTTGATATCTCCGCATCTTGTCATTTCTGTTATTTATAAAAAGGTTGATTCTCGTAGAACTGTATGCCTCTGCGCGGAAGTTTATTACAGTAATAAATGAACTGTATTTTGTAGATGTACTTAACACGCTACTAACTAAGAACTGAATCCAAAGATTAGCTTGAAAGTATATCTAATAGTGGTTCACTCTGAACGAAACTGAAGTAATATAGCTTACCCAATTTTATTTGATGTAAAGGAACTCAGTGTCATCAAAACGACGGTTTACACATTCTTATACTGAACTGCCTTTACAAAAATATTGTGTTTTGCGTCCATAAATTCCTCTTCGATGGTACTGTTAAATAGTAAGAAGTAGTTGCTAGTTTACGTTGTCGGTGACAAAGAACTCACGTGATTTCACTGGCCCGTGGTTCATCATGACTGATAAAATGTACAGTGAACCGCACTCGCACTTTATCACAGTCTCTGAATCCACATAAACATTCTGATCAACTCCATCTGAACAGAAAGATTATACTAGATTTGTAAGACAGGGCATATCCTTATCACGACTGGAATTTGAATTGCAGTCGTTGTACCGGTATGTTATAGTGTTAATCAATGCGCTATGGAACTGACTTTAGACAAGACCGAAGTGATACAACAAAATGTTCAACCATCTTTGGTTGTTGGCAGTGCTTATGTAAAATATAAATGCATATTATGGTTTTGTTCGAAAGCAAAGTTGATGAAGGCATGAATAGCATCACTGCAAAGTCTAAGTCGCAAACAATTCCGTCCCGTTACTGTTGTGAACAAGTTTTAAACCATTCGCAACAAAGTGGAATAAACAAATATTGATTGAATTCTAGCAACAAGTTGAGAAGTACCAGGCTTTTTGTAATTACACTTGTTAATAGACTCCTTTGCTTCTTCTTAATGTGTACGAATCGAATACACTTCGTACGTTGAAACCACGGTGATTCAAGTTTAACTCTGTTTACGCGTACAACTCTGTTCCGTATAAAAAAAAACTCGCGTTAGTTCATCCGTGACAAATGCTACAAAAACAGTGAATTCGGATCATGTTTGCACACATTCCGTTTGTTTGGTGAATGCAACCAATCGTTACTACATACGCCACAAAATATTTACCACCGGAAAAAGTGGAAAGTTCCGGGTTTGTTTGGATAAAGTTACTTTAGTCCTAGTACCGTATTACCACTTTATGCTTTACTCTTCTAAAAGACCGTTCGCGCACCATTTATCATTAAAAAAGTGATTTAGGTCAAACCTGACATGTGAAAGAGCATAACTGCCGTCCCTTTTTCGGTATATTTTGAATTAGATGCACTCGCTTATTTTGAGTACCATGATGGACTGACCGGTTTTCACACAAACTCGCTGTAAGTACCACCGCCCCACCTGACCGTGCGCCATGTTCTGATTGTCCCACACAGCCGGTCAGAGATTGTACAACGAGTTGAATGCGCATTCAAACTGAGAAAGCGGTAATTTCACTATAAGAAGGAATTAGCTATCTGGCTTTTTCAATCAGTCAGGCCATTGTTGACCTAAAACATCTGTCAATTCCGGAAGAATAACGCCTCTGCCTTTTGTCTCCAGAACTCAACCCAATGGCACAATGATATTCAAAGATTATCTCTCTCCTCACTGCTGTCCAAATAACTACCTCCCGACCGATACTGCTACCTTGACGAGGTGGTCGGGCTTGTGTACTGTTTT